>VZTV01086857.1:0-15709 GCA_013400875.1 Anhinga rufa | reverse complement strand
CAGCTAAAACCATGACATTTATGCAAATCCATCCTACCTGGCATGACAGTGGCCTAGAAGCACTCTTGTAATCTGTCCTTCCATCTCCAATGAGAATCTAGGAACTAACAGCAATAACTTCCTAAACCACTTGCTTAAGGGCTACCAGTGCCCTGCAACAAAATTCCTCCATTTGAAAAAACTGAATAGTCCCCAGCCAGGTTACTGCCTAAATTTGCTGCTCTTCTTGGGAAAACAAAATAAAACTACAACAATATAAAAGTGTGTGATATCTATGACTACAAAAGAAATTGTTTTAAAGCAGTGTTCACAGGTAGCACACCAGAGTTGACAATCATGTCTTCTAAGTGTTCCAGTAAACATACTGACCTTGGGTTCCTTTTCTTGTGTAGTTAACCTTGCTATCAGCAGAACACTGAAATAATACTACTTAGCTGTGAAGAAGTAGACAAGACACACCAAGGCAGAGGACTTTGCAAGCCCACAGATGGTAAATACCAGTGCCAAGAGCATTACTTGGCATGATAAATGTCCTGTTGACATATCGCAGAGCTGCCATTACAAAGCAGAAGCATTTGTGATACAAAATATTTACAAACAATTGTAAATGTGTCTTAACCCAATTTAAATTTGAAACTTATTTTCGCATATGTGGAGATTCCATATCAAAAGTGAAGTTCTTCACAAGCAAAATTATCTTGGGAATGGTAATAATGACCAGAATTGTGTTAGAGAGCTATGATCTGCTAGCTGAATCTGGATTTTTTCCTAAGTACTTTAAATAACTGAGCAAAAAGATGAAGGGCATGGGTTCCACAGTTGTCTTTATCTTTGAATGAGATAGTTGTCTACAAAGCTGTCGGAGAACAGGTGAAGAGGGCAAATTAGAGATGTGGCAGGTGATGATAGCATCTAGATATTTTGAAGGATGATGAAAGGTAAGATAATGTTCCCATCAAAGTTTACAGGTCTTGATTCCTGGGTTTACCCTGGCTTTGCATAAGCCCAATACTGCTGTAGTCAGATTTGGGCTTGCTTTTAATGAGTGACCTTTCCATGCAGTGAAGAATCAAGTGTTATATGCCTATGGGTATGTTCTGCTATATCTATTTGCATAGGAAGATTTCAAATATTGTTCTGTAGGAGAAATCCTCCTTTAGCTGAAAGATAAAAGGGTGTCTTTTGAATCTGTGAGACTCTGTCAGGATGGATTACTGTATTTTTTATTTTAGGGAGGAATTAGGCATCCCTGAGTTGACTGCAACAGTCCTTGTCCCTCACCAAGGGTAAAGGAAGAATTGTCAAGAGTTAAGATTCGCTGCAAATTTTTAATTCATTAGTTATTTAAAACAAGAACTCTCTTTCCCTCCAGTGTTGGATATTATAACTTTCTTATTCCTTTTATTAGTTTTGAATTGTTTTACAAACCTGGATTAATCTATCTGCATTATACCCTGTCGAAGGAGATGACGTGAAATTTTAGAATGAGGAACCGTGCACTAGTTTCAGGTAATCCATCTGAGACATTGAAGGTTTTTTAATTTTTTTTTTGTCAGAGTACTTAAAATTAACACTGTAAATAAAAAATATGTTCACAGCTCAGCTTCTATTCACCATCTCCTGGAGATGACAGGCTAGTCTGAATGGAAAGACTGTGGCTGTCTCCACATCATTCTTCTTCCTCTCCTTCTGATTTCCAAATCCTTCTGATTTCCTGCCCCCATCCAATTTATTTTGATTAGTATGTTCAAATGGCCTGTAATTTTCCAGGTCTTTCTCCCAACTTACTGCCATGTCACCCCTTTTACCAAGCCAAACTTTGTCCTTTGGACAAACTTTTGTCATTGCATTTGCACCTGTTTCTCCTTCCTGCCTGCTTGGGTACCATCGGCAGGAACATGGAGAGCACAGGAAAATTAGAACTCCAGTACTTGGCCAAAGGGGATGAGAGTAGTTAAGAGCAGATTTCAGGGAAAAATCTGAAACCCTGGCCTGAATCATGCTCAGAAGGTATCTCCAGCAGTTTCAGACAAAGTCTTGATTGAGGAGGTGTGAAATAAGGTTCCAGAGATTTATAGTTTGCCAAATTTAACCAGTTTCATGTGAAAATTACAGAAAAAAAATCCTTCCTAGTCCTTTGCCAGCTTCCAAGTCTGTAGTCCACAGCCTGGAACTGCTGTAAGGAGGTGGTTAAAATACTATTTTAAAGGAGAAAAATAGCGTCTTTTACCCCAAACCTTTTCAAAGCAGTTTTTGTGGAACCATTGTTGATGGAAGTTTAAAAAAAATTATTTCAGACTCAGAAAAATATCTGCCTTGAAAAATTTCAGCTCAGGTAGTCAAGAATATAGAATCATAGAATCACAGAGTATCTCAAGTTGGAAGGGACCTATAAGGATCATCAAATCCAACTCCCTGCTCCTCGCAGGACTACNTTCACCACCTTGGTCACCCTCCTCTGGACACACTCTAATAGTCGGATGTCCTTACACTGAGGTGCCCAAAACTGCCCACACTACTGGAGGTGGGGCTGCACCAGTGCGGTGCAGAGCGGGGCAATCACCTCCCTTGGCAGGCTGGGTATGCTGTGCTTGATGCACACCAGGATATGGTTGGCCCTTTCAGCTGCCAGGCACACTGTTGGCTCATATTTAACTTGCCATCAAGCCAAACCCCGAGATCTCTTTCCACAGGGCTTCTTTCCAGCCTCTCGTCCCCCAATTTGTACGTATAACCAGGATTACCCTGGGGAATCCTGCACTTGCTCTTGTCAAATTTCATATGGTTGGTGACTGCACAGCTCTCTAGTCTATCTAGATCTCTCTGTAAGGCCCCTCTACCGTCAAGGGAGTCCACAGCTCCTCCTAATTTAGTATCATCGGCAAACTTACTTAATGTACATTTGATTCCTGCATCCAGATAATTTATAAAGCATTAAAGGGCTCTGGCCCTAAAATTGAGCCCTGAGGAACCCTACTGGTGACTGGCCACCAGCCTGATGTAACCCCATGTACTATAACCGAGCCTGACCCGTCCACCAGTCAGTTGTTCACCCAACGTATTATGGACTTGTCTAGCTGTGTGCTGGACATTTTGTCTGAAGGAATCTGTGAGAGACAGTATCAAAAGCTTTGTTAAAATCCAAAAAAGCCTACATCTTCTGGCTTCCCTTAGTCAACTAGATGGTTGACCTTGTCATAAAAGGAATTTAAGGTAGTTAAGCAGGACCTCCCCTCCTGAACCTGTGAAGACCAGTAACTTTAAAAGTACATGAAAATTGTCTCAAAAAAAAAAAAAAGTATTCAGCAGTCCTTCTTATAGGAAACTCCAGGAAAACTGCCTGTAATGCCTGTCATGTTCACTATCATGCTGATTAATGCAAGCTATACAACTTAATGAATAGTGCAACAGGCATTTTTCAAAGAAAATCATAGTAAGAATGTTTAAGATTTTACCATCACAGGAGAGCTAAGCAAGATTCTTCATATCTGAGACTATCAGAGAAGACAGGCAGGCTGATAAATTATTGCCCTGATTAAGGCAATAATGCCAGCGTGGTGTGTTGTTTGCACACAGACTGTTTCCTTTAAATGTCTTTCCTGACCTTTACAGCAGGTAAGAATGATGCTTGCTTAAGGACAGCATACTGCTTGTGAGCAATTCAAGGGAGCTGTAAAAGTCCATAGATCCGGACCCCAAGGCTTGGAAAATCCTCTGGTGCTCTAATGGTGTTGTGTTATAGAAATGCCCTAACCGTTCACCTCAGCAAGGACACAGGTTTCAGTGACCCCAGGATAACAGTGTTATCCCATGGTGATTTTAACCAGTCCACAGAGAGTGTGTGGTTACCTTGTCCTCTACCTGTGATGGCATTATCTGTCAAAACCTGGAAATGTGGCAGAGATAAAGAAGATATATGTGCAGGTGTGAATCAGCTGGTACATGTGGAATACCTACCTTTTTATTGGACCTCAATTTTCTGCTAGATGCTTCAGCTGTGGCAATTATCTATGGGATTTCCCAGTTCCTGACCCAGGGACCCAGAAAGCATGAAGCTCGCTTGTAACCAAATATTCCTTCTCCCCACTAGCCTCGTGCCAAGCACCAGTAGGAAGCAAGGGACTACTGGTAGATATTTGTTTATACATATACGTTACAGGCAACATATTGGTCACCTCTATATATCAGGCTGTGTACATAATAATTTGAATATAATCAGCAATGACAGATGTTTATTCTATAGAGCTACACTTAAAATATTACTAAAAAGTCTACTGTCCATTGACTAACACATGAAAATAACATTAAATGGTGTATTGTGGTCTATTGTATGCATCGACAGAGGAATAGTCTTCTCCCTTACACCACTATCCTGCATCAGCATTTGTGAATTGGAAGCCTCCAGTGTTGTGATAAAATTAGACAGAGAGGTAGTTGTGCTATGCTGCATGACTCCCTAATTTACCCTAATTTATTTTGTTTTGGATTGGCTAGTCCACAGTTAGTATAAGGGCATTTGTTTAAGATAAGATAGGAAAAGAAAGGGGTTTTGGAGAAGCAAGGTCTTTAATTTTCAAAACCGGCAAAGGTGATATGAAATTATACCAACCAAGTGAAAAGCAGAACAGATTTTTGCTACTGCATATCTTGGTGGAAATCCATATTGATAAGTGTAGGTAAGTATTATATTAATAATACTTGCTAAGTACACTTAACTGCTGTCAATATGCACATTACATAGATGCCAATATGTGAAATACTTAATACCCTCAGCTCCTAATACAAGTGGGAATTGAGAATTAGTAGTAATATATTAAAATCTTTTTAAGATCAAGCGTAACATTTGGCAATGTTTGTTTCACCTTGTCTTTCCATTGCTCCCTGAAATTAAAAGCCTAAGGACCTACTTCTTACTTAATTCCTCTGACATGGTATTTTTGGCAGTCTTTCCCACCTATCTAGCCTGCATGCTATTTGGATGTACTAGTGTTGAAGCATATCTGATGTTCAGCACATAATTTTCTGTGGGGTAACTGGAAAGTGCATTGAATTTGCCTTGAGAGACTTGCTCAAGGCATGGATCATATTATCCTCTGTAGCTATGGGGAAGCTACAGCTAAAATTAAATCTTGTGCTTTATTTTAAGGTTAAAAAACACATTAGAAGTAAATCATTAATCCAAAGGAGTCCTGATCGTTGCTATTAATAGTAAAGTAGCTGATCTATAATAGAGATTGTATACCTGAGTTCCTAAAATAAACTCAGTGTGAAAATAAAAAGCACTACTACTGTTGTGAAGTACATTCCAAGAAACAGCAGGCTGAGTTCTGCCTTAGGATCATACTTGCTGCAGGCGAAGAGGTCTCCTGCTCAGCTATGCAAGCTGGCGGGAATCCCATCCGAATGCCGCTCTGGTCTGCCCAGGCTGCGTCCCTCAGTCTCGCTGATAGACCAGAAGCAGTTTATCCAATATTTCCTCTTGGATCAAGGGCTTGCAAAGGGGCCAAGAGTAAGTGGTATTTCGTTATCTATTAATTTTCCCTGAGGGAGCTTGCAGCTGCAAGTGAGTTGTTATGAAACGTTAACACACTCCCTTTCCAGAGTTAATGGGTAGATCAAGGAGAAATTCTCTCTTCCTCCAAGACCATCTTTTCTGATCCAGCCTGGACTTGCACCACATCCATGCTGCACAGCACTGGGAGAGTGTATAACTATGACTTCTGTTCCATTTGATTCAATTTAGAATAAAGATATCATTCAGTTTTACATAAAAATAATTTCAGTTGGATTTTGATAACTTTCCTCACACTGAATAACTGCTTTTCCTACTAACAGTTCTACTGAATTCAATGGAATTGAATTTATGGTGTAAGATATCACTCAACATGACAAAGCATCACAAATCAGACTTTAACCTAAGAAATCTTTTTGGTTTGTGTTTACAAGGATACCACCCAGTAGGCATCTTGTTCATGGAAGGAGCTTTCAAGCATATCACCAGACAAGAAAACCCCAATAATAAATAGTTACAACATCAAAAGTACACTGCTATAACATCAGCAGGACACTATGGTGGCATCCCAGCAGTTTGAGTTTTCCCCAAGGTAAATAAATGCAGGTACTTTGGCAGCTATAGTACCTCTCCATGAGTCATGACATGAAAATCTCATTCAGGTGTCTAAGGAAAGCACACTTGTGAACACTAAACTAATGCTGCTTTTTTGAAGCTGCTCTTGCTACCCATATTTTTATGGTAAAGCACCTAACTACCTGATTTTGCTCTCTGTGCCAGTGCCACTTGTTCTTGTAGCCAGAGCTACCTTAAATAGCCATGAACTGGGGACCACAGAAGGACTTGGTTTCCTTGAGAAGCCATCAAGAATCCCTGCATCGTTTTTCTCTCTGTTACAGACTGATTGGAAATAGTCACTTCAGAATTGCAAGTGTAAACTCAGGCAAAAAAATCACAGAAAAGTAGAAATGGAAAACTGTATTAAAATCATCATGCCTTTGCCAGGGAAGAGACATAACACTTAAGGCATGCCCAAACCAAAACAGTGAGGAAAGAGGAAAATTCATGCTTCAAGCAGATTGCTTTTCCTTGCTAAATAGTATTGCAAAGCGCTGCCTAATTATGTATCTGCTATCACCCACATATCCTTCAGATGCACTGTCTGCCAGGATTCTTCCTGACACGAAGCACCAGTTTTCTCTAAGATTTATTAGCTTGCATTTCCCAAGGCCAATCTCGCTGTATTTGCTGCCCATGTTTGTAACCACTCATTGATAATTGGTATGGCTGCTCTCACTAGCGGGTTAGGCACTTCTGAATCCTCACTGCTTACGGTATTTCCATGACACTTTGCTTTCCAAAATGACATGTAAAGGAATGTCACTTCTCTTTCATCAAATTGTCAGTCCACATATCACATGCAGTATCATGAACATTTATTTACTAGTATGATTTAATGAGATTCTATAACAGCTTTCTTACTAAGTTGTAAACATATTTTATGATTCTGCCAATGTCTGAAAAATCAAGCTATTCTAGTAAGATTATTTTTCAGACACTGAAGCTGTTTCATCATCTATGCTTCACATACACTGAAGGAGCCCAATCCTACCTCCTTTACCTACCCAAATAGTTCCAGTGGCACAGCTTATGAGAACGGGCAGAATTTGGCCCTGTATACCCATTTCACCCTGGTTAAATAAACCACAGATGTTGATATCATCTGGCATCTTCTAACACTGAATGCTTAACATGATTTTTGGGGGAAGCTCAGCACTTAACTGCCAGTGGAACCAATAGTTACTATGCTCCAAATACTTCAAAGCAGCACCAATAGATCATAAAACATCTTTACGGAGATACTTTTAGATTTCTGTGTGTTTAGCACCATCCTTCATCTCTGACACATGTGAGAGGAACTGGGTGGCAACAGATCTGCCCATATGCCCTATATTTTGACTGCTCCTACCTGGCATAATGCATCCCAAGATACCCATAGAAGCCTGTTCTAAAGCTATTTTACCTAGCTGCTTTCACTGTAAGTAAGGGCAAGGTTAACAGGAAACACCACTTTTTGGTGTTCTTTATTGGTGTTGAAGCCAAATGTGGCTTCAAATCTGAGACAGTATCCAGAGAGAGAATTCACAGATTTGTCCTGTGAAAAGGGGTTGCAGCCCCTCATTAGCACTGCCCAACATAGCTAGTCTAGCCCTTCTCATATGGGTTTCAGCTGTCTGCATTCCAAGACCTAGTTCTGATAGCACCAGCTCTGAGAAACTTCTGAAAAAATCACTCTGTTGTGAGAAAGTGACACAAAGTCATGCAAGATAAGAAAGGCAAAATGGCAGTGGGTAGTTTTGAGATGTGGATAATTAGTAGTTCAAGGATTCAAAAGGAAAAAATACTGCTTTGAAAAGGTGTAAAATCCTAAGAGAAAAAGCTGGTGGTTGGAAGATGGCAACACAGCAATGATCAGCCCATTCCAAGGATAGCAAAGACTTTTCCCCACATGGCTGACAACTGCCTGGCCAGCAGAGACTTGCTGCTTCAGAAGAAACATAGCTTCACAAATGTCACCTCTTCAGAGCCTCCCAACACTGTGTGTTCACTTAGGTGTGAAACCGTGAAAACCATCACCTTTTAGCCATTGGCTATGAAATTCCATACCTGCAGACCTCTAGTCTGTCTTTGCCATGAGCTTTTATTCTTCCCTGTGGAAGTTAGTCACATGATTTAGTGCTAAAATGGGTAATACAATGCAAGTACTGGGGAGTACTTCTAGAGCATGGAAAGCATCATTCCTAAATCATCTTGACATGAAGATCTGGGAATCTTCTGAGAAGATCTGAGAATCAAAGGAACTAGCTCAGACTTCATCTGTCAAGAAACTGATGAAGAGCTTAATCTCACAAAATAGCAAAAGAAGAGAATCTGTAAAATACAGGAATTATAGCAGTCTCCTGCTAATTAAATTATTAAGACCTCTAATAATGAACAGATAATGTTTCAATGATGATGATGCTATAGTAATGCTTTGACAGCTATGAGTTTCTGGTTGTATATTAAACGGATGTGTTAAAATGTGATACATAAAGCACCTCCTTTCCTTGCATGATTCTGCAACAGAAAGAAACCAACAAATTGTTTTTCTCAGAGTTCCACACAAAAATTACCATTGGAACACAACTAAACCTCAGAATTCAGTCCCAAAGGAGTTTGATAAAGATGTGAACAACAGGGTACTGTGACCTGATTTTTTGGTGTGGCTATTGCATATACAAACTAAAAACCCCAATTTCACTCAAAGTTGTATTAGTGGAAAGTGAGAGTAGTATTGTCCCAGGATAAGGAATTACAGGAAAAAAAAAAGACTGACAGTTTGAAGTGGACAGTGATCCAGTAAACTGCACAGGTTAAAGATCTTTCACCACCTAATGAAATTGTGATAATAAACTGTAATATAATAGAATATATATAATATATTTATATATAATATAAACTGTATTAATAAAGATTTTACTAAAACATTTTTTAAAGCAATGTAAACATTTTATAGAAGGCTGATAGTATGTTAGTATATAACAGAATTCATTTCCTGAGTGCCTGAAGACACACGAAAGTCAGCTCTATGTCTCACAATGCCTTTGAGTAGTTTCTGTATTCAGAGCAAAGACCCATAGTAATGAAGATGGTACAAAATCTTGAACTGAAGAGTACTACATACCTCTTGTGGTGCTGTCAAGAAATGCTAAAGAGAAATTGGTCACTTAGTGTGGTCAAAGACTCACTAAGCAATGAATTACCACTGGGGATGTTCATTCTACCTCTGCCTGAGATCCTGCCTCATTTACGGTTTCCTTTTCATCTTTTTCTTATCTGGCTTATAGGAGCAGCTTATCTTTTGCCATGAGTCTGTACTGATGGCAGAATCTCATATCAGACCTTCCTGGGCCACTTGTTATATAGCAGCATCTACCATGGACATTCCTGCATGGCTATTTAATGCCTTCTCTGTGGCTTAGTGTTATCGTGGGCTAAATCAAGTGAATATTTAACAGAGTCAGGCCACCCGGGAAATAGTTTCCAGCTGGGAAAATCAAGACTGATTGTGTGACTGAATGACTGTAGTTAATATTCAGGTACAGATTTATTCTTGTGTTGGGTTGGCAGTTGGACTTGATGGCCTTGGAGGTCTTTTCCAACCTTTATGGTTCTATGTTTCTACAAAATGTCCTAATAGCACAGCTTGATGCAGTATACGAAATAAAACCTCTTGTTTAATAATAGATTTCTTATGCTTCCTGCAGATTATTTGTGGGGGGTTTACGTGCTACTCCTAATGCTTACAAGAAGAAGTTTAGTCCCTTGCCTAGGGTAAACCTGCGCTGCAGCACATACCAGTAAAGGTTTACCTGAGCTTGCAGGGCCCGCAGCGGGAGCTGCCGGCCCACATCCACCCGCCATGTACTGCACCCCGACCCCCGGGAAGGAGCGGGAAGGAGCGCACGGGCGCGCTTCCCGCCCCGGGGCCGCCGTGTGCTGGGCAGGCGCTCACGGCAGGCGGCCGAGCGGGGAAAAGGGGGCGGACAGGGGAGGGGCGGACAGGGGCGGGGAGGGCAGGGGAGGGGACCCCCGGGCCGCCGCGCCCTGAAAAGGGGACGGGACGGGAGGGCGGCGCTGCCCTGCCCTGCCCTGCCCTGCCCGGGAGACCCGCCGCCAGCGCCGCCAAGGCGCCCTCTCCTCCCCGGCGGCACCGAGGCCGCGGGACCCCCTCACGGCGACCGCCACAGCCCCCCCGCCGGAGGCACCATGACCGTGCTCAAGCTGTCCCTCATGGCCTTCAGCTTCGTCTTCTGGGCAGCGGGGCTGACCATGCTCATCATCGGCCTCTGGGCCAAGGTGTCTCTGGGGAGCTACCTGGTGCTCTCGGCCAATGACTGCCCCAGCGCCCCCGCCATCCTCTTGGCCACCGGCGCCGCCGTCATCATCTGGGGCTTCCTGGGCTGCTTCGGGGCCGCCACGGAGCACCGGGGCCTCCTGCGCGCCTATGGCACCTTCCTGACCGCCGTGCTGGCGGCCGGGCTGACGGCGGGGCTCTCGGCGCTCGTCTACCGCCAGAACATTGCCCAGGGCTTCCAGGAAGGGCTACGCCGGGCCCTGCTCGCCTACGGGGAGGATGAGGGCATGGCGGACGCCCTGGACGCTTTGCAGCGCACCTTGTCCTGCTGCGGTGTGGAGAGCTACCGCGACTGGCTCACCTCGCCCTGGGGCATGGAGCAGAACGGCTCGGTGCCCCTCAGCTGCTGCCGGGCCCGCCGGGGCTGCCAGCGCAGCCTGCCCAACGCACGCAGGCTGCACCGCGATGGTTGCTTTAGCAAGGTGTCGGCCTTCGTCAGCAGCAACATGTTTTATGTTGCCACGGCTGCCCTGGGGCTGGCACTGCTGCAGCTCATCGGCATTGTGCTGGCCTGCTTGCTGGCTGCCCGCATCCCTGCCCACCTGCTGGGCATCGCCACCCCTCGCTGAGGTCCCCCCCGGTCCCCTCCAGCTCTCTTCTTTCCCCCAGACCTGGGTGCACCCCGTTGGGAAAATCCTCCCTTCATATTCCCCGCTTTCACCTGAGCTTCCTCCCTCAGACTCTGCTCCTCCTGTGGAGCCTGTGTCAGGTGCGTCAACGCCACAGGCATCTCCACAGCCCCTCAGAGCTGGGAAGGTGCCTCCTGGCCTGGCTGTGCCCGCTGCAGGGCAGCAGGTCCCCACTGCCCCCCTGGAGCCTCTGGACTGCTTCCGCAGTGAGTGGTGACAGCATGGACAGACATTGCCCTCTGGGGCAGTGAGAACAGCTGGGTCAAGGCTGACCAGTTTTCTGCATGATATAAGCATTTTGAGGCACTGAAATGGGGGCCAGGAAAGAGGAGAGGGTCTGAGAGAGCAAGAGAGGTGTCTCTCAGCATTACACTGGGTGAATGTTCTCTGAGACTGGAAAATGATGTTACTGGAAGACTGCTGGAGTGCACAAGGGACAGGTCTGGACTGGGGACACCCAGGTAGCCATGCCAGCAGCTGCTGGAGGGGTCTGCTTGAGGGACTACCCAGCAGCATGCACCCCACCACCACAAAGATTTCCTACCTTCCCTGTGTGCAGATTCCAGCTGTCTGGCTGCCACAGGTGCTTTTCCTGCTGTGGTTGTTTCGGATTTCAATCTCCATCTAAAGGTGGAGCTGCAGCTCTAAGCCCTGCTCCCTCCTTCAGGATGTGCCTGTCTTAGCCAGTGCTTCACTGGTTATGTCTTTGCAGGGCAAGAAGACCTTAAACTTGGGTCCCTGTCATACCAGAGGATGGCAAAAGCTGTAGGGGTGGCAAGAGGAGGGAAGGGCACATTGCCCTTCAGAAGTTTCTTTTGGACTTTTGCTGTCAACTTCAGGGTGAGCAGAACAGACTCTGTTTTATAAAAGGGTTTTAAAAAACAGTGCTCAGACTGACATTTTTGCTTTTTCAATGATTTTGTCTCTGAAGTGTGCCCCCCACTTATGTTTTTGAAGCCAGCTCTATAGAAACTGAGACTAGAGGACCACAAGACTTGCTGCGTAGCCCTGGGTGTGTGCAGGACAGACAGCAGCATAAATCTACAGGATTTTGTTTTTCCCAACAGTTCTGGGCTTGCATTTGGAGCTTTAGGAAAAGCAAGCCCTGCACTTTAGAGGGTCCTGAATTTTTAGAGCTTCACCCCTGCTTCTTCCCACTTCCTTAAAACCTGTGAGCAGGACTTTTACATGTTTCTCTGCTGCACAAAGGCATGCTGAATTCCCCCCTTCCCCAGAAAACTGGGGAGGGAGGATTTCAGAAAAGAACCAACAACCACAAAGGAACTCCAGGATGTGGCATCTTTTAGGAATGTGACTAGTAAAGCTGTGAAGAATGGTCAAATGCCAACAAATACGAGCAGGACAGGAGAACTTGAATGAAGAAGATGACTGATAGCTTCATGGGAGGAGTTGAGTACCCCTGGGGGAAAGGGGATTAGAGTGACGCTACGATGCCCTGGCAATGAATGCATGGGGTGAGGAAGGCTTGGCTCATTTTCTTCCTTCCTTGTCTTTACTACTATTGATTACATTTCTGGCTTTCTCTTTTCATCCCACTGAAGAGCGACTGCTTGGCTGCAAGGACAAGCCAGGCAGAGCCTCTGTCCCCACTGGGGCGGGAGGCGAGAGCCTCTCTTCCCACTCACTTTGGGAGATGGAACTGGCCCTGCCCGCTGGAGCAGCCATGCCCACTCATGCTGGTGAGGCAGGCAACCGGAGAGCAAACCCATCCCTGCCTCTCCATGGGGAAAACCAGATCAAATGCAGAGCTAACTTTCCTCCCACTGCTTAAATCCTCACAGTTTCTATACCTAAAAGAACTCTGCCTTGGTATTCCTGTGCTTTCCCCCTGCTGAAAATAAGCTTCTAGGATTTTGTTTGACAATGCTCCTGAGGCTGAAACCAGGGCAAAACGTGTATTCACTTGGAAAGATTCCAATTTCAGGTATCTTTACTGCTTTTAATGGTTTATACCATTTAAAAATACCTGGAAATGCTACCATTTCCCTGTCTTTTGTTGGTTTTTTTTTTTTCCCCACCAGTCTTCTTTTTTGGGAGAGGGATTGCTCAATTCTATGGTGAATTTCTTCCACCTGCAGGATTGTAACTATTTCTGTCCTGGGGATAGTGCTGCAATTTGGCCTGCTAATAACAGCCCCTGATGCATTGGACTGCCCTCATAAAGGTGCAGCATTCCTGCAGAGCGAAGCAGGCTTGTCCAGGGAACATAAAGGGAACTTCCTCAACTTACATTAACAATTGCTCAAGCCTGATGGTAGTTGAGAATGTAAAAAAAACCCAAACCAAAACAATGTTAATAGGTGTTTCTGTGGAAAAGTGACATTTTACTCTCCAGGTATGCAAAATGGTCTAAAGTTTAAATGAAGTTTCAGCTGAGGACTGCTGAATCCAGAACGGTGTTTACAAGCAAAAATCTACAGAGATCAGGAGGGAGTATCCAGCACTCCCTGGAGTCCAGGCATACAAACTGATTTTACTAAATTTGTAAAAATGATCTTTCCTCATGGAAATAATTCCCCCAGGGTCAGTTCTCTCAACCAAAGCTCAGAAGATCGAAAGCAGAGTGATTTTGGAGAGCGATTCTAGTCTGCATGGATGGGTCTTAGGATTCTGAGTTAGCAGTTATGTTGTGCTTGTGTGTTAGCTGTGGCTTTATCTTAACTGTCCCTTTGCATAGGTATTTGGTGACTATGTAATTATGATAATTGCATTCCAGGTGAAGAGTACAATGTAAACAGGCTTCTCAGTCATTTGACTATTCATCTGAATAGATGAACTTTGAAAATGTGTTTGAAACCTGTCTTTACAGAGAAAACAACGCTTAAGTTTTTTAGCGCTAATGTTTATTGTTTACTGGTTTACATAATATAATTTGTTGTTTCTGTTGATAAACGTCCCTGTATTAACACCACTTTTTTTGAGTTACGCACAGGAACTCCTGTGCTTTTTCTGGAAGTCAATGTCATGTTGTACAGTTTTAAAAATGGCCAAAAAGTGTAGTTTGTATGGAAAATGGTACTTCAGAAATAAAGTTTAGCAAGTGATATGAGCAAAAGAGGTCACTGTTTCGAATCCAATTCAATATTTGTATTTCTGTAGGTCTCCGCATGGTTCAACTAAGTGCAAGTGAAATGAAGTGTGCACTGAAATGTAAAGGCAGAAGCATATTGTGTTTTTTTTATTCAGAAGATCCATTAAAGAAGCAATAAAACAGGCATTGTGCAGAGTGTGGGAAAGGGACATGGAGTTGCACTGGGTTTATCACAATGGTCGTCTCTATCTGAATCAATAAGCTCTGAAAATTTACAGGAATATGGCATTGCTCTTTTTTTTTCTCCACTGATTACTAAAATGATTTCTGGTCCTGGCCCTGATTACATTATGTGACACATAGCAGCCAGTTAGAATGAAGGGTGCTGTTATAACACATTCAACCAAAAACCTTGTGTAGATAATCGCTTCAATTGATTTGTTGCGTTTTTAAGTTGCTGGGAATATCAAAATAGGAATGATATGACCAAGTTTTAAGCATACCAGTGCATGTTTGTATGGTGGCCAAGCCTGAGTCTCAGGACATCAACTTAATGTAATGAATAATTAAAAATGTAAACCATCACTCTGTACTCTTGACCTACACTCACTGAAATAGGATAAACCTTGGCAATGACCACGTAAATGTTAAGTATACTTGCACCACTGAAGATTTCATGGACTGGCTGTGTATTTTAGTTGAATGTTTATTGCTAGTTCCTAGAATAATAATTAACAACATTAACTTTTGTAGATGTATGGCACAAATGTAATTTTTCTCTAATTAATTCCCAGAATAGCAGATTCCCAGTAGCTGTTTCAGTTGTCTTGAATTCTTTGTGCTCAGTGACCAAATTTTCATTTAATTTTTAAACTTAACTAGATTCAGTGTTACTTTTGTTCTGGATGGTCAGAAGGGCTGTAACTGGAAAATGTAACACCATCTACCCCTTGCTGGAATATGTATTTGTTTTCTGTCATCCTCTTTAGAATGAAGTCACTCATCAAAAATGGTATACTTTTAATAAAAACTGGTCCCATCTTTTACAAAAAGCTAATCTCAATTTTAACATCACTGGTTATTTAATCAATTAAAACCCATAGCAGATTAAGTACAGGCGCAAGCTGTGTTGCCGTTGTTGAAACAATAGCTCTGTTGTTTGGACAAACAGATTTAGGATTAACAGGGTGGTAAGGTTAGACCCTCATTATGAAACAAGGACTATTTTGTAACATTGATCTAGAATACCAAGAATATGATTCTTTCAAAGTTCAAAAGTGTTTTGATATTTTGTCCAACATCAGTTATTCACTGGACTTGTGTGCAGCTGAACCTGATGTTACAGATAACCAGAACTAAAAATGGTCTTTATAGTGGATCGTGAATTTTTAGAGAGGAGATGGCTCTTCTGGGGTCAGAAAACTTAAACAACAAGTAAGCAGTAAGATTGGGTAAATCAGAGAAGAAAAAAAGATTTTTTTGTTAAAAAGTAATTTTCATGCTTATTTCTGTATCTTATTATAACACCTGCTTGGGAGAACCCCATGGACTGTGGCTCT
>VZTV01086850.1:0-18096 GCA_013400875.1 Anhinga rufa | reverse complement strand
CCCCCCCCCCGCCTCCCGGGCCGCCGAGGTACGGGGCCCTGCGCGGCCTGCCCGGCAGCGGCGCAGCCATTGCTTCGCGGAGGTGGGGGGGAAGCAGGCGGCGGGGCAGGATCTCCGGGCACGGGCGCTTTGGAGCCTGTCGGCCGGGGGCACAACTTCGCAGCAGGGCCGGAGCGGAAGAGCAGGGCCCTGCTGCTGGCTGCGCGCTCCCGCCCGCCCCGGCGCCTTTGCGGGAAGGGGGCGGCAGGCGGCGAGGCCTACCCGCCGCCCGGCAGGGNCCGACCCGCGTGTCGCTGTGTCCTGGCGCGGCGGGAAATGGAGTTCGTTATTTCGTCTCCTCCCCACCTACCACGACATTTGTGGTGGTGCAACAACAAACTTCACGCGGCTGGAAAAGTTACAGCACTTCTGAACTCGAACTGAAGTTACAGTTAACCGGTTGAGCTGGGGTGCGTCCTTTTTCTCTAAGGTGCATTATGGTCAAGTAAAGAGGGTGGGTAAGTGTCAGCGTGACTACCTGGTCGCCCCGGAGCTGGTGCTCCTTGGCTATGATCTCCTGCTTATGTTTGATAGCCAGACCTTCCAAACTTCAGGTTAATGCTGTTCTTTTTAAGATGTCTTTCAATGAGTCTTTTAGGTAGGTAATTTAATAACCAACGGAAGAATTGAAGCTATAAGGAGTTTTTTAATTTATCATCTTAAGTATTCTGCGTACTTTCTGAAAAAAAAATTATATGGTATCTATGACACGGCATTGTTCTGCTTGCATTCTTTTCTGTTTTGCTTTAGATTTCTTCGGTGTTACTTGGTTTTAACCACAGCCCCTAAGACGCAGACAATAAATATTGTACCAAAATTTAATTCCTCTAGTAGTATACCAGTTGTATGTTCGGGGTGGGGCAGCCTCTTCTGAGTTAGTATTGTTGTGCAAATAAAGGCACACTTTCTCTTTGGGAACCTAATTGCCCGATTACAGTCTTTGACTTTGTTTCTTTTGTCCTTTTGTTATTCTAAGGAAAAAGTGGTGTGCCACTTCGAGGATAGGATTTGAGGCAGATTTTTATGCCCATACACATCAGTAATAGAAAGCAAAAACATTGTATGGATAATCAGCATTTAAAAATCTTAAGTGTATCATACAGCATATGTGGACTTGACAGAGGTGGGGGTGAGGCTTCATTAAATGCAGTATGTCTTTCATGAGTTATGTCTCAGCTTTAGGACTGGTATTTCTGTGGTGTTTCATAGAACATGCACGAGAAAAGTGTGTTCAAAGCAGTCTTAGATCTTTTCTTTTGTTCATTTCTGAAGTGGTCTTTGAGCGTTTCTTGTCAAGTTTGACAAATGCTTTCACCAACACCTGAGGCTTGAAAATTGACAAGAGAAAAAGTGCTCCAGCTAGCATTCTTATATTAAATATATTCTTGACAAAGGTCTATATGAAATTAATATCTGCAGATATATTTTCTCAATTTTTGTTGGACTTTTGAAGTTAAGGTCAGAATGTGCACAGTGGCAACTTTAAAAAATGTCTGCACTTTTATCTTCAATTTTCATGGTCCTGATTAATAATATTGCTGTGAACTAGTGATCCTTTTCAGAAGGAGACTTTTCAGTCTTCATATGACTGAGAACATTTTTGCAAATTACTCATTAAAATACCTATTACATTTTTTGTGTTTTCTGCTGCAGTTGAAGTTCTCCCTGTATAAAGAGTATTTCCTGGACCTCCATCTTTTTTGAAATTTATCTGTTTGGTTTTTTATTTGTTTGATCCTTTAGTGGAGTAGTAACAACATTACAACATAAAGATCACTTGTCATGAAAATGGCAGCAGAGAGAAACATATGCCTTATTTGCAAGATAAAATAAGGAAGGATGAATAAGGGAAAGAAGTAAGGCTTACTTAAACAAGGCTTTGGTAGTTTGCAAATATAGCTGAATAAGAAGGCTAATACTGAAAATTGCTCTGTTTGTTTCTGACACATGTAAAGTCATCACTTCTTAGGTGTAAACATTATCCTGTTTGGCTCCACTTGGTGGAGATTGTTTCCTATGTATCACTGCAGGGTTTGAGCATCCAGGTGCATCATTTAGAGCTGGGACCTTTGTTAAAAATGAAGTTTGTTGTAACAGAAGCTGTACCTTTTTCATATCTTCACCGATATTTTACCATAGGTAACTTGTATTTAAAACAATCTTTTCCCTTCTTCCTCCTCTTCTTCCACATTTAAGTAAAGGCAAGGCCTGTCAGTAATATGGCAAATTCACTTCCTTCTGCCTACATCTCATTATGGCTTTTGTTCTTCAGAATCTAACATGAAGTCGGTGTTCAATAACTGTGATTAATACCAGTATGGAAACTTAATCCGTAACCAGTCAGTGCTGTCATGAGTCAGTTTTCTATGCTCAAAACGTATAGTGGAATCTACATACGTAGGAAACATGGGTTTGATCTTGGGCATTGTCTGCTGTGACTGTGGCTATGGGGTTAAAAGGCAATTAGAACTTCTGACCGCAGCTATCTGCTGTCCTCTTTTCCTGAAGGCTATTGCCTTCTGCAGCAAAGCCATCAGGAAGGACCATACGTCTGTGCTGTAGCCTCATCATTGAAAAGTCTGGTGGCATAGCTTAGCTTAATTTGTGTGAACTCTTGACTTGTGATGATGCCTTTTGACTCTGTAGTACGTTCAAACCCCAGCTATGGGCTAGTCATTTCTTGGTGCTGATTTTAGTTTTTCGTAAGAGGGTAGGCTGTAAGTTAAGGTAGTTGAGAAGTTGCTTTATGAAAAACTCTAACAACTACACAGTGGGAATAAGTTTCTGCAAGAATATTTGTAAGGGGCTGAAAGGGGGGGGGGAGTGTTAGGACTATCGTCCTAAACTGTGCCTGCATGTGAAAAGGAGCCTTACCCTACATGACTCCACAATGAAGTTTCTGGTGTAAGTACACCACCCATTCTGCTAGCTCTGCTGGGGTGCATGCAGGCAGTTTTTGATAGACAGCTAGGCAAGTGGCTAAAGCTGCATCCAGAGGTTTTTGTCTCTGGCCTAAGCATCTGGATAAGCAATTAAGGTGCAGCATTTCTGATTCTGTGGTTTGTAGTGCAAACTGCAAATTCCCTTCCAGAAGGCTTTGAAGTTACAGTGAAGTTATGTACATGAGTATGCAAAGGCTGAATCTCAGCTTCTAATGTGTTTGGATTCTCTTATGTGAACTGGCTTATGTTAGTTAAAGATTTGACTATTCTCCTTACTGATTTTTCATTTTTTTCATGTAAACCTATTTATTGACTGAATCATTTTGATGAAATGAAAATTGTTAAATCATGATAAATGTTAATGCAGAGTGTGTCCTGTGGTGTTATCCAATACAAAACACTGACTTGCTTCTAAGTAAGTTATTTGTATAATTATGATGAGATGCTGTCATTATTAATCAGTTCTTAAACTTGGAACATCTTAATTTGATTCTGGTTAGCAGATTGAGTAACTACTACAAATCACTGACAGTATCATTTCATGTTTTCTGTGGTAGTGTCATGAAGACAACTCCTTGAGCCTGTAGCGTATCACAGTTTTACAGTATATCTTTTCAAAGCCACCTGTGAATCATGACTACAGTTGGAGATGTGTGCAAAGAAGTAGACTGTAATTACTTTACTGTGAAGGCAAAGTTACAGTCTGCTTCGCAATGTGTGTGTGGCTGTTGTGTGGGTTCATGTTTCTGATTCATCCGATCAAAGTGGTGCAGTTTCCTTACTTTCCGCTACCTGTCCAAGATAGGGGATCTGGACAAAACATCCTGGCTGGCTGGAGTTCAATTTAGGTTGACTCAGTCATGTAAAGGCAGAAGTTATATTGGATGGTGAAGGGACACAGCTAGAAGAATTACAAATACTTACTGGTCCATCTGTTCTTAGACTTGGTGTGTGTGCTGTGTCAAAGCAGTCTATAACCTCTGGATATTTTTGGGTGTCCAGCTGGTCTTTTGGTTTATAGCAAAATATGTGTAATATGCTTGGATGCTATGGGTCCTGAAACACTGAGCTGATGGAGACCCTATTGTACAATGAATTAGCTACATCTACAAAACCTTCTAGGTGCATATAAACTGATAGTGCAGAAACATTTATGCTTAGGGAATATTCCCTCAAATTCTTTGTAATGTTGATCTAGAAATAGTTGGGCAGAGATCGCAAGTCTCTCTCTTCAGCTGCAGGTTTTGGTTTTGTGGCGCTTTTATTTGCATCTGGCTGAAGTTACCTTGACAATAGTAGATTTTTTTCCTCTCTGTCACAACTCTGGTGCGTCCAGCAGAGGTGGAGAAATTCTCTGAGACCACAGGAAGAACTGTGATTCATCACAGCTAATTCAATCCTGACTAGTTCCATTTGGGGCTGTTCACAAAAGTGATTTGGTGATGTTGATGTAAATAAATCTAACAAGTGATAAGGAATTACGGTTCAAAAAGAGATATGCCTTATTTGAAGTCATGTGAATAACACTACTCTGAGGGTTTTGAGGAAATTTTAAGATTGGACACTTGAGAAATGATTAGATAGTGTGTAATGCATNAAATCAGTGCAAACAAATGGGTCAGCACTGGCTGGGAGATGGCTTCATTTTTTTATTTCATTATAGGCCTGAGAATTTACCCAAACTAATACCACTGTTATCTGGTTGGAGCCTAGCCACTGTTGCACCTGTTGTCTCTTTGTACATTTTTGCTTTGATTTTAATGAGACTTTTATAAGGGCTCAGAGGAATTAGGTATCTAGCTCTTACTGAATTTTAATGAGAGCAGGGTCCCTAATTTCTGTGGGTTTTTTAATACAATTTCAATCTTAGCAAATATAAACTATTTTTGAAACTTGTTAAATCATAAGCTTTTTAGCAGTTCTGTTCTGTGAACAGATCCTTAGTTAAGGAGGAGGGCAATGTATAATGCGTTGTGGTTTATGGCAGTGGCTGGGTTTTTTTAATTTTGTGAACTACTATTGCCAGAGAAAATTGCATTGTCTCTTTATGTCCATGGATATCTTTGGGCAGGATTTATTACTTATATTCAGGTAGTATTTTCCAATATTTTATGTTCCCCTGATATAGATCTTACTTCTATGAAAAAAAAAGTAGTAATTTGTATGTTCTTTGACATACAAAAATCTCTTAATACAAATCTGTTTGACAATTCACAGTAGGTAAGATTAGGTGAGTTTATCTGCTCTTAAAGAAAGATAATGAAGAGACTTGATCTGGTGTGTGGGGTTGCAACATTCCCCTGTGGTAGTTACTGTTTTTCACAGGTTGGGCACTTGCTAGCCTGTTAAAAAGAATTTTATATTTTCTAAATTTGCGTATAGGGCATGTTTAATGTATATGTAAATGACAGCGCAACTAGTGGAGCTGAGACTGGATCCAGTTAATTTTTGAGACCTGCAAGTTGAATTTGAAATAGAGGTGAATAGACGGGGAGATTTTGATACCCATTTTAATGCATAGGTGTAGGTAGAAGACTTTTGTGAAATGGAATATTTTGGGATGCTGTGTACTGGTAGTATTTTTGTAATTGATTGCACTGTAGTTCTGTGTAACTTTTTCTGAATAGTGGTGGTGGTGCTAGGTTCTGCCTTGTTAAATGGACTGAATTGGAGTTATAACCTGCAGAGAGTCAGCCATGAGAGTGTCAGTCTTATATTTTGCAATGTAATGGTTGACTCATATAAAAACTTTGTTGTGTGGAAACGTCCGTTGTCCTTCTTACAGCCAAACTGTAGGCCTCTCCTATGGCATAGCTTCCTATAATATGCAGTTGTGAACATTTGATAACTTGACTCCTTTTGTGGTAATGTCATGGGGTTGTAGAGGACTGATTAGTGCCTATAATGTTTTGTTTTGAACAGAGAAGCATCATAGGCATCTCCCTGTTTTTGCAAGGAAATAGGATCCCAAGGTAGCTTGTTTCAGGTGAGGATATTTTATTTTTAATGAGTTAAGCATTGTTCTAATTTGTTGCCTTTAATCAGAAGAGAGTAGTAGCTATTAAAACATAACAAAAGGGAATTTATAAGCAAAAGCTATTAAGTTAGTTTTGATCCTGACAGAATGATTAGGTAATTAGGAGTAAATAAGTGAAAATGGTCTTGATGTAGTAGCATTTTATCTTTTGTGTGCATTCTGATAAGTAAAGACTCTTGCTCATGAAAGAAGAAAGATGATCAGTTCTGTCAGCTTTGAATTCCCTGATTGCCAGCAGTAAGCACCAGTCTGCATTTTTTCTGACATGGCTTGCAGATGGATGCCTTCCTGCTTTGTTGCAAACCTTGGGGGGGTTACTTTGTTTTTCTTGTGTGTCTGTTTCTTAATTTGACTACAAGCCAGGGTGTTTGCGTTGTTACAGTGTGGCTTTATATAAGCAGTGTCATAACAGGGTTACACCACTTACTCATGTTAGAAAGTAATTACTGCTAACTATGGATAGTGATGAACCCAGATGGGGAAGGTGGAACACTCTCCTGTCATGAATTCCGTAAGCAGAGAGGCTGGGTCAGGGAGTCCTCTTAGGTCATGCACCATTGCATTGTAATTCCCTTGTAATGTACCAAATTAGAATTCTTTTTAAGAAGACTCATTTTTCATTGTATGGACTTTATTGTTATGGGACAAGTAATCATGGGCAGGTAACCTTATTATAAAACTACACCCAAAGTAAATAAGGAACCGGCTAAGCCCATCAGATGGTCAGCTACTGCTGAAAGTGGTGATCCTACTTGCTGCTTTGTGCTGGCACTGGGACTCATCTGTCCTTTCAGAAAGTTAGTTCAGTAACCTGAATCACTAGATGTTTTTTATTTTTATGTGTGTTGTTTGTTTACTTTTGTTTTGTTTTGTTTTTACTATGGGGTTGCTTTTCTGCTGGCTTAACTACTCAGCTAATGAGATCGCTGTGTCATCAAACACATGAAAGTGTTGCTGATGGGAGTGGGGAATACCAAGAAACATGACTGATCTTGTTGATAGCAACTGACCATGAGTTTTGTAAAAATATGGCACCTGCAATCACTGTGTTACTCTGACATTAGTAAACAAAAAATTCCCAATATTAGACATTGATAAAAGTTCTCAGAATACTGAAGAATGTTTCAAGCCTGTAGCCTGTATCAATTTGTTTTACTAAGAAAACAGAAATAAAAATATAGTAATAGTTGGTTTTCCAGCCTGTAAAAGTCTCATTTGTTCTCAGGGCACTTTTAAGCCACTTGAGCTGCACTATTCTGGTTTGATGTTGGCAGAACCCCTCAAGTCAATTATATCTTTTCGTCCAAAGTAATTGTCTTTTCTGTTGTCTGTTTTGTTTGATATTATGATTACATACAGAGATACCCAGAGAGGTCCTACATTAATATCTAACTTAAACACCCAAAAGCCAGAAAATAGTTTTAATAATCCTTTTAATACTACTTTTGCTGCATTACCATGGATTTTTTAAGTATGAATTTCAGTGCAGTCACATCTGTTTAGGGAGTGATTTTTGAACACACGTATGTTAGAGGTGCCCACCTATCTTCCCTGCCTTTATTAGTACTGTGCTTGACCCCATGTGATACATTTGATGATAGCAAGTCAGTTGAACTACCATTGTTTCTGGTAGATGTTTCTCATGCATACCAGTTGCTTTGTTCTGTGAGTAACATACAAACATCCAGAAATTGAGTGAACTATGAGGATCCTTAGCCTTCTAGTGGGCTTTTAGAAGGATGGTCAAACTAATGTGCAACATTAAGGATCATTTAAGCATTTTCTGCTGATGACAGCTTGTAAGTGTGTGTGTAATGATTGCTAGTAGATTTTATTACATTTTTTTCAATGCCCCTAATGTCACATAGAAATTCTGTATTTGTTTTTGTTTTGTTTTGTTTTTGTTATTAGACCTGTTCTGCTATTTGAAAAGGAGACAGAAAATAGATGTCCACGCCTACAGATCCTGGCGCCATGCCTCATCCTGGTCCTTCCCCTGGACCAGGACCTTCACCTGGACCGATTCTAGGACCTAGCCCAGGACCAGGGCCATCTCCTGGCTCAGTTCACAGCATGATGGGGCCAAGTCCTGGTCCACCCAGTGTCCCGCATCCAATGCCAACAATGGGGCCTACTGATTATCCACAGGAAGGCATGCACCAAATGCATAAGGTAATAGTTTATTACAAGTAAACCTTTTTTCTAGAGTTCTCTGCACTGATTAAAAAACTACTTACACTACATTTAGATGTGCATAACTGCTATTACACATCATATATTGCCTGTAAAACTGCAGCTATGCTCTTACTTCTGTCTAAAGATGATGCATATAGCAGTTTCCTTGTTCTGAGTAGACTACTTTGAACTATAGAGTTAGTCGTTTGCAAATCTTAATTTGTAAACTGTACTTTTCAGTAAGACATATTACTAGGAAAAAAAATTTGAATTGTAGTGTTAAAACCTTATGGTATACTATTCTAACCACCTTTTTTATTTTTCACTTCTTTTCTTCTTGTCTGTTGGGATGTATCTTGTATTTTTCTGGGGTGGTTTTTTAGTTTTGCCTGTTTTTTTAATTAATATTTTTAACTCTTAAAGGGCTTGTGCTTACAAATTTGTTTACTCTTCCATGTTGATGACAAGCCTGGTTTCAGAGTTATTTTATAAAGGCTCCATCTTTCTAAGTAATTTAAAACTGTAGTGTAGAACATGTAAGTAACTGGACTTCAGTGGTTGTTGTCATACACGTAAAATTACATGTGTGCTTAGACTATCATTAATGTATTTTGCTTTGAGGAAATATTTGCTTGTGCGGAATGCCCTTTGTGAGAACAGTCTCTTTATGTATTGTCATTTTTATTTGGTTGTGTACCACAGCTTACGATAATCTCAATTTCACTCATCTTCGCCTCTCAGAAATATGCAGCAACAGCTTACAGAGCCAAGATATTGAAAACATTTTGGGAACTATTGTTGATTCCACTTTGAATTGTTATATGAACATAGAAAGAAATTGAATTTCCAATTAAAATTTAGTTTTAAAGTAATGTGAACCTATTTTAATATTCTTCATGAATTGGCAACTTCTTCATGTTGCCATTTTCACGTATGGATCAGTTTCATTCATTAAAAGAGTTAATACAGTGTCCAGTCAGTAGGGACATGACACTATCATCTTTTGTGTGAATAACTGTATAATTAAAATTTCTAATAGCACAAAGGCAGCTGAAGCGAAGGAGTCCATGATCCAGCTGCCTGTTTGAACTGTTGTAATTTCTGAGAGGTCAGTATATTCAGTAGCTAAAACTTTATTGCATTTGAATCTTGAAGCATGTAATTTAGCTATTAGCCATATTAGACATTTGCAATTGGCATTTCCTTGTTGCAGTCAGTTACAGCCCAAGCTTCCAGTACTCTGGTGAATGCCGCAAACTTCATAGGCAGCCAGGGTTTTTACACCTTTCAGTTCTCTCATTTCTTTCTGTTTTTAAGAGTTCTGTACCTGCAGAAGAAGGGGGCAACACCAGGAATTTTCCCTTAGAATGGCTGAATGCTCCATACATTTTGTTTTTAACTGCAATATCCTGTTTGACCTGTGTGTTCAGACATTTAATGATATGTTAGTTAGCATTAGAAACAAACCAAAAAACACCATCCCACAGAGATCTTTCAGAGACTTTAGAAACATATCAAAAGTTCTGTGAGCCAGAGTAGAAATTCTCCTATTGAGGTGGCATTAAAATGTTTTGAAAAATGCACCATGAATGTGAAGAGTCTAGATAGCTAATTCAAAGGCTGTAATTTCACAAGTCTTTATTTTTGTAGCAACAGCCTTGCTGTCCTCTTGGTTGCCACTTCACAAGTTCCAGCGTGCCTTTGTGTTTGACTAAGCTAGAAAATGAGTCTGTTGAACTGATCCAGGTGAAAAAAAAACCCCTTGGTTAATATTTCAGTCTAGATCAGTTTTCCGGTCTGTTTTCCTGTGCAACCCCAGAAATAGTGTATTGTGACAACTGATGGAAGGATGTATTTAAGAAATGCTGTGGAAGGGTGCCTCGAGACTCTTTTGCAAGTATGCCTTGAGTGTTGTTCCATGTAATAAAACACTGGTCAGCCACCTGCAGTTTGACAAATAGTTTTCTTTCTGCCTAGTGTGACTTCCAGGTACCAATGAGATTCAGTAGAAGTGAGAGATCGTACAAAAAGTGTCCCAGTTACTCAAGTGCTTGTGGGGTACATACACATCCCATGTATGCAATGGGATCTGTGGTTCTTATTTTTAAACTCACAAACTAAGTAGTGAAACACCTTCATTCTATGTTAGAAGTTTGACTAACTTACAAAGAATAATGTAATGCATAAAAAAAAAAATCAATAGTATCCAAGTATAGAGAAAACACTGATTGATACAAATCACAGAACGGTAGGGGTTGGAAGGGACCTCCAGAGATCGTCTTGTCCAACCCCCCTGCGTGAGCAGGCACACCTAGTGCAGGAGGCACAGGACCGCGTCCAGGCGGGGTTTGAATGTCTCCAGGGAAGGAGACTCCACAGCCTCTCTGGGCAGCCTGTGCCACTGTTCTGGCACCCTCACAGGAAAGAAGGTTTTTCTCATGTTTAAATGGAACTTCCTGTGTTCCAGTTTATGCCCATTGCTCCATATCTGATATAGATAATAAATCATAATTCCTAAAGTATGTTTACTTAACAACAGTTAATATGAAACTTGAAGACAGTATATTCACTTAGTAACTAGAAAACCCTTCCACAGGAAAATTTACTAATGATTTACCTAAGGCAGTTTTGACAGAAGCAATAAAATAGCTGTCTTTCTTGCTACTTTCTTAAGTAATCTTTAGGCTATTGATCAAATTGCCAGGGAAATACTTAACAGATCCAGATTTTACTGAAATACATCTTGGATGCAAGACAGCTACATTTAGGGAGAAATACTTAGAAGTCGGTCGGAGGGGACACTGCTAAATGGACAAATAATAACATGAAGAGCTTCATGAGGTAAAAATGCTTGGCAGCTGGGAAGATATTAAAGGAAAGCATTGTTATATGGCTGTCCTAATCTTACTTTTCCTTGGCATCCATATACAGGCATCCCTGGAGGCAGAACATAGGGTTGCATGGTTTTAGTCTGAACTGATACAGCCTTCTGTATGTTCTTATGCATCAGCTGGACCATGTGATTTTCATAGAATAGAATCATAGATTCACAGAATGGTTTGGGTTGGAAGGGACTTTTAAAGGTCATCTAGTCCAACCCCCCTGCAGTGATCAGGAACATCTTCAACTAGACCAGGTGACTCAGAGCCCCGTCCAACCTGACCATGAATGTTTCCAGGGATGGGGCATCTACCACCTCTCTCCAGTGTTCCACCACCCTCATTGTAAAAAAATTTCTTCCTTCTATCTAGTCTGAATCTACCCTCTTTTAGTCTAAACCCATTACCCCTCATACTAATGCAACAGGCTCTGCCAAAATGTCCCTGCTTTTCTTCTAAGCTCCCTTTAAGTACTGAAAGGCCTGCAATAAGGTCTTCCTGGAGCCTTCTCTTCAGGCTGAACAACCTCAACTCTCAGCCTTTACTCATAGCACAAGTGTTCCATCCCTCTGATCATTTCTGTGGCCCTCCTCTGCATGTGCTCCAACACATTAACTGCTTAACTCTTAGTTATGACAGCAGTACATCTATTTAATTTGGATGGTTCTTACTTGAGGGATGGGAAGAATACTGTGACCTCTTGGTTTATTTTATCTTCCATTTAATTGTAACTTGATGCATAATCACTTCTTCTGTGAATTTGTAATGCGGTATACTGTAAATAGTTACTGGCTGTCGAAAAACTATTATAAAGTCATGGGCAATATTACTCTTTTTGCTGAGTGAGAGAAGAAGTGAGCGACAGAAAAAATTATTTTCGTACAAAATTTTTTTTACTGTTTATTATTTCTTCACTCAGATGTTCTGTTAAAACAGAAGGCAAATGGTTTCCCATTTTGAATATTGCTGGCTAACAGATCTGTGCACATTAGACATTCTGAGAATCCTAACATTCTGTAATAGTCCTGGAAGTGACGCCTTTTCATTCAGCAGGCATGTTCCCTGCATTATTTCTGTTGTATGTGTTTACATTAGTGAAAAAAGAAAGAAATAACTGTTGTTCATCTTGAAAAATCAGCAGAGACCTTGTGTAAAATGGTGTTTTAGTGTTATATAAGAGATTAACAGACTTGGCCAAGTCCTTACTGCTAGGACAACCACAGTCAGTCTGCTTGTCCATGTGATGCATTTGGTTACGCTGTGCAGTTAGATGACAACACATTGCTGTTTGATGTATGTAATTTTTGTTCATATAAAGGATGCATGGTCTAGAAGAAATCTAGTTGGATACTTGGTCTCTGATTTCAAGGCCAGTGTTTTGTTTGTTTAATTGCTTTTCTAAGAAGGGGGAAGGAAACATAAAAAGACACCATAATCTGACAGTTTACCTGGAAATAGGTCAAACTGTGATGCAATGCTGCCTGGAGAAGACCTTAGTTACTAAATTTGGAGCAAAAGCAGTGTAGGCAAAATGTTCCTTATGCATTAGGCATTATGTAAAGTCTGTAAGTCTGCCAAGTCTGTAGGTGTGGGCTTGCATACAGTTGAAGCTCATCCCTCATTATGTTTTCTGGAAGTGCTGTTTATATACCTGGCCTGTTCTGTGCTTGTTCTTACTTACAGGGACCAATGAAAATAATAATGTATAGTCAAAGTTGAGTATGTCTCAACTTCCTCTTTCCGTTCTGTTCTGTCATAATAAAAGCATAAAAACCTAAACATCCCAATGTGGTAGTAGTGCTTTATTGGTAGATTAGGTTACATTTCTCATGCCAACAATGTCATTGTGGGAGGTATCTTTAATAATTTATATGGAACTGAAGAATTTACAGAGATTGCATTGTGTGTAAGATACTTTCTGTAATTTCTGACCTGTTACATAGAGTTAAAGTTATCGTCTAACTCTAACTACACAGTGACTCAAAGAAGTTATGAAAAACTAACTTTCAGTTCTTGTAGTCCTCTGCTGAATTGTCTCCCCTATTTTATAGGGTTTTTCCATAAGCAGTAGACGTACTTTTAAATGAAAAATGTTCTTGGAAATACAAGCCTCTTTGCATAAATTAGCAGTACTGTGATCATTAAAACTAATTTTAATTCAAAGAAGTTTGTCTTCATCTTTTGTGGCTTTGCTAGTAAAAAACTGATTGAGTTCTACCCTTCCTAATCTGTTTCTAATAAATTTCACTTTCAGTTATTTTGCAACATAATTCCTGCAAACACACAGAAGCACACCCCTTTCTTGCTATATTTAGGCTCCCTCCTATTACACTTGAAGCATTTCAGTTTGCTACAGGTTTTGGTTTCCTTTTTAAATACTTACCTTACAAAAATCTGTTCTTTTGATCAATTCTTTCCATAGAAGCATTCCATCAGATGGTGTTTTCTTGTATTGTCACATCTTCACCTTTCTGTTCCTGTTTGTTTTTAATTCTGTTTTTGAAAGGCCACATATTTGTTTTCCTCTTCACTGCTGCTCTTTGTTAATGCCAGCTCCTTTTCCCACCTTCTATATGCTGGTACTTCTGATGCCCTGGGTGTGCATGCTGTGTCCCATCTCAGTCCTATCAGAGCTGCTTGCATTCACAGAGGTTTCATGGTTGCCACACATTAGTGCAGTGACACTCATCCCTGCAGTCACACAACAGATGGGTACACCTAGAGTCCTCTGTTCTGGAAACCATATCCGATTTCTTGCAGTCTCCTCCTTCCTTGATGGCCCTAAAGATTTAGTCCTCTACACATACCATGATAAAATAGGAATGGATGTGGCTTTGCAGGTGTTTTGGTTTCTGTAGTGTTCAGGTTCTGCAGGCAGAATGTGAACTGAGCGTTCTTTTCCACGTTGGTTATCTTTGTAAGTAGGGGTGAAGAGAGAGGGAGGGATCTCCATGCCTCAGAAAAGGGCGTTGGGATTTACTTGGTTAGCACAGTGGAACTATTTTTAATGTGTCAGTCAACTATCTCTACATTTCTACTCTGTATTCCAAGTTCTTGTAATCAAAAATAGCTTCTCAAGTAACAGGTGTTTTTCTGTTACAGATTCTTTTCACAAATGTTTTTTATACTGTCATGACAACTAAACGAGTTAATGAAACATAAAATCTATTTTACTTCTCCTTTTCTATAACTTTTCTTATTTTAACCTATAGTTTATGGTAAGAAAATTGGCAGTGAAATCCTTCAAAAATGCTGATAAGCAACAAAAAAATCCCCATGTGTTTAAAGATACTTTTAATAAAATCTGATTATTGCAATGGAAATTGGAAAATTTATATGAAGGGTTTACAAATTTAGAATTGTTTTTTCTCTGTAGAAAGGATGACCTATGTTTAGTTCTGTTTAAATTGATTCATGTGCAACAAATTGCTTGGAAAGAAGAAATGTGACAGTGTCTTTTTTTTCTGTGACTTGAGGTAGCTTCTTGCACATTTTTTTATGTGCCTGTATTTTCCACTGGAGTAAGTTTTCTTAACTCTCTTTTCAAAAAGAATTCTCAATAAATAGGTGTGCATTTAGATAAAACAAACTCTCCATTCACAGTAGAGTTTGCAAGAACAGTGTTAGTGTGCATGCATGCTCGTTTTACAGAGAGGGGCAGAGCTGCATATTTTTGTAGAGAGAAGGTATGTGATGCCAGCCTGTTCCTTCCTAATACAAAGCCTCGCAGAGCTCTAAGTAAGAAGTGAATGAGAAGTTAATAATCTCTTCCTTAGTTAGAGACCTGATCTAGTTTTTCCTTTCAGGTAAAACTTTTTAGCTTTCTTAAGACATCTTGATCCTGATGTTACTTTCCCCTATTCTCACATTCAGAGTCCTTCAGTTTTTATTATGGAGCCTTTTCCAGTGCCCTGCATGCATGCTTTCAGCATGTTTTTCTGACCCCAAGCTGTATTCTTTCTTCACTCTCCGAAGAAGGCACTTGGCCCTGTTTTGCATTTCAAGTACCATAGGAACTGTAGTTTTAGAGGAGTGAATGAGGTGACAAGAACTGTAGGGAGCACAAGTATTTGAGTAGAGCTTGTCTTCCCTTCTTGATCGCCTATCCCTGTTTTTACCTGCAAAGAAGAGGTTACCTCCTGCAATGTCATCTTTGTTTTTGAAGAGAAACATTGTTTGGGGCATTCCAGTGAGCAGTGACTGAAAGGGCAAAGTTTGGGCTAAAAATAACTTGAGCCAAGCCACAGGCTGTACTTTCATAAGTTGGTGTGTGTTACACTGCTTTGTAATATGAGGCCAATATGATTCCTGTGTTTGCATTTGGAAAGTCTGCCTCCCTGGCATTGCCAAACAGTTCATAAGGAGAAAAAGAAAAAGCAAAAAAGAAACAGAGGGGATGAGCAGCCTTTTGGTGCTCTGTGCTTCCCCAGATGTCTGATTCCAGGGGTAGAGGTTCCCATTATTTATTTTGAGTGACTGCTGAGAGAAGTTTTTACTCTTTATTATTTGTTTAGATTTTGAGTTAGTCCTTTTGATTTTTGTAGTGGATATATATATATACATCTATATAAAAAAACTTATTTTGTTTTCACAGTCTATTGATGGCTTGCATGAAAAAGGAATGGTTGAAGATGTTCATTGTGGCTCCATGAAGAGTATGCGACCTCCTCACCCTGGAATGGGCCCACCTCAGAGTCCAATGGACCAGCATAGCCAAGGTTTATACATACTGTGCATGCTGTATTATTCTGGGGCCCCTTTGTTCTACAGAGTCAGTAGTTCCCTGTAACAGATTTCCAATTATTTCCTTTCAGCTTTGTTTGGAAAGGCTGAACTGCTATTACAGGGCAAGGTGAATAACTAAATCCACTTGCTTTCCGGACTGTCCATCAGTCATATATTGGAAAAAAGCTAAGGTTCAAGCCTGTGGCAGGGGCAAGTAATTGGACTAAGTCTATTACAGATTTCACATCTCTAAAAACACCCCACTTAGTTCTTTCCTATCTTATGTGGCTATTGTAAATGTAAATGCATTAGAATATGATCTCTTTTAATCCTGTGGTGAAGGAATGATAAGAGAGAAGAACCCAAGAAACCTGGAGAAACCTTCTTTAATATCTATAATGTTTGGTCAAGGGCTAATCAAAGTTCTTTCCAAAATTTTTTATGCCAGAAGATAGAAACTCTTTTTACCACATTGCTACATGCCTTCTTTGTGTCCTTTAGTTTGCAACATAAGAGGACATGCATTCTATAAGCAGCTCAGAATGTTGGAGATTTAACTGGTTAACACCTGCTAGTATTAGTTAGTTCAGCAGATAAGGCTTTGTATGTTGATAATTAATTATATTACAGCAACACCTGAAGAATCCCAACTGAAATTAGGGTCCTGGTTTGACACTCTGTACAAATCTAGTAAGATATGCCCCCTGTTTGGTGTATTTACATGTTTATTACATTGGATAAGAGAAATGCTGGAATGAGAAAACAGGCACAGATCAGCAAAATGACTCAGCCTGAACTGCTTTGACTTTTTGGTGAGCTGTGACTGAAACCCTAGTCTGTAATTTGTCAGCTGAATTCCTGTCTGGGACCTTGAACGTTAGAAAGTACTGTTTTTCCATTACACCTTTTAATATTAGTTAAGTAAAATAGAACTGACTTTGCAGGGACAAATTCTCCATCAGTTAAAATTTTTCCACTGATTTCAGTGAGGTGCAAGCATGATCATCTGAGAGCAAAATTTTACCTGACTTTGCATTCAGAGACACTCTTTTGCTTGTAGTGAACTTGTTCCTTAAAATGAACAGAGCTCTTAGTCTTAAGATGAAGATGGCTCCAACTGAAACATAATGTGCTCAACATACAAAAACATAAGTTGCAAATACTTCAAATGCAAGTAGCTCTCAGTTTTTTCTTTCCTGTGCTGGCTGATATCAGACTTCCAGGTTGTGTTGCTCTGCAAAAGGATGATTGTATTAGTAGCAGCTGTGGCAGGCTAAAGACTACAGATCCCTGCTCTCTTTGGTGTATGTTGGCAACTGTTATAAGGTAAGCAGAGAATACTGGAGTTCTAATGTAAGCAGGCTTTTTAAAGAAATGGTTAAAAAAGCCCCACATATTATAATATTTTAAATACTCTACTTGAAATTGTTGAGGAGTGTTTTAGCTTTCTTTGCCTCTGACTCCTTTTTTTCTTACACAGTTATCTTTTCATAAAAAATGGTGATGGCACTTGAGGCTATTCTGATACATGTTGGAAAAAGTCCCATCTGCTAACTGTGTACTTTCTCCCCATTAGTGTACATATCCAAGATAGAAAACCTGATTTCTTACTAGCCTTTCCACCTATTGGATACTTTCAGTCTGATTTACTACAGGATTAGAGTCCTGTAAGACAGTTGTGTTTCTACAAGTTTTGTGGAAGTGGGCAACGTGGTAGAAGAGAGAGTGCTTACCCATGTCCACATTCATGGGGAGAGGACAGTGAGTTCTCTGAGAATCCATGGAAAGACACATGGTAAATCTTCTAATCCTGACAAAATCTTCAGTTGTGTTTGGTACATTGTTAGAAACCAAGACTTACTATAAGGTTTACTTCCTTGTTGATTCTTGGATGTCTGGTAGTTGATTTTCTGTTGCAGTTGTGTACCATTTTTAACAGTCTGCATGTCAAATAAAAATTGCACCTCATTAGTTCTAAGTCTATTTTTTTCATGGCTTATTGTCTGTAGGCGTCAAATTGAAGTAGATAAATGTATGTGCTAATTAATGTTATTATTTTCAGGCATTTGCTGGAAAGTAGCTGAAGAAGTTCAAAACCCCAGGGAATGGATGAACCTAAACGTCTGCCATTAGTTTGAAAGCATAAGAAGAATGGCCATGTATCAGTTAAATATTGTTTAGTCTAGCACTGGTTCTGGGTAAAATTAAAGAACATTGCCCTTTAATTCCATATGACCATATCTATAATTCAGGCCACTGAGATTAGTTTTAAAGAAAAATCATAGAATCATAGTATGGT
>VZTV01086843.1:0-16584 GCA_013400875.1 Anhinga rufa | reverse complement strand
TTACAATCTTCTACATACTGGGAAGTGCTTTAACCACCTTAATACTGTAGATAGATCACCAGCAACTCCTTCTCCTATTCTATTTTAATAGCAGTAAATTGATCGTTTCAGAAAGGAATTATTTTGCTACCTAACACTATCACAGGCACTTCCCTGAAGCGAGGGCTTAAATGCTTAAGCCTCCAAGAAGAGCAGCACTTCAGTGCACACATTCTGCTTTCTATGCCTCCCACCAGCTAGTTGAGCTGGTCCTTACCCATCCTGCATGCTGGCTGTTTCAAACATGGCACTGTGAAAACACACTCTTTGCTGCTCTAGCTATGCTCCAGCCCTATGAGATGTTCCCATTAATGGAGATCTGCCCCCAAACTTTTCATGGCAGTGCTCTCTGATCCGTTCAGTTCAGTTACAGGTAACCTCCAGAAGACAAGCAGTAATATCTTCCATGCATTGGATCCATATCTATGGGCATACCACCAGCAGTTCCGTCCAACGCTCTCTATGCTTTGTAACAGGATCCATAGTTCCTTACACAATACCACAAATATTTTCTTACTTTTATTCAATCAATATAATCAGGAAATTGTCCTGTAGCATCTCACTTCCTCCAGAATAAAATATTGTTTTATCTCAAGGCATATTCACCCCCTCCCTCCAAAAAGCTGTTTCTGCTCCACATCAAGACAAAACAAGAAAAACCAAACAAAAACAACACAATTAAATGCAGCGTTTTATAAATAACCTGACAGTTCATCTCTCTCACTGTTGAAAAACTAGTGTTCTTTTTTTTTTTTGATGCTCTACTTTATAGACCAATACCATGTACCTTTTGAATATGTTTGCCTTCTCCTAATGGCTTATCTTGAGATTTACTTAAAGCAAGGAATCCATTTCCTAGTTGTTTAAATATATTTGAGACACACTACCACTACAACTAACTTCTACCAATCCAGGAGAGATGGACTTTGATCATCCATAGAAGTTTCAGTAGCTTTCTGAATGGACTTCAAAGTTTTTACAGCAAAAAGTTGTACCTTTGTCCAGCCAGGAAACTTGACATAGGTGTCTTGAGGCAAGTCTGGAATCCCTCCAGGAATTGAAAGTCTACCGGTGTAAAAAGTAGGTGCTTCATAACTCAGTGGATTGCCAACAGATCTCCTTTGTTGGTCAAGGTGGCCATTAATGTCATGGTTCACTGCTCCATCTATGTCTAGAGGATAGATTTCCCATTCAACAAGTATGTCTTGATCAAGAGTTAAATTTGAAACTAGACCCTAGGAGGAGGCAAAAAAAACCAAACACACACACCCCAAAAAATAACATAATTAGCTTCATGTTATTGAAGTTATTTGGCTGCAACTATAAATCAGTCAGGAATAAAAACTGAATTAAAGTACTTTCAACAGCTGCCAATCTGTATATGTAAAAAACCAAACATCTGGTCTTCACCAAGTTACAAGCTTTGCTTAAGAATAAAGGGTTTCATTTATTCTCTGTGAAAGATCTGTTCCTCTTCAAAGTTTTGAGCTTTCAAACTGATGCCCAAGTTTGGGGTTTGTTTGTTTTTTTTTCCAAGCTTTTTTCCCTGTAACTGTGAATTTCTGTTTTGCTTTAACATGAACACAATTCTAAAACCTGTGGCTTAATAAAAAGCAGAAAAAGGATCACATATCTTAAGTCTGAGATACCATCAAGAAATTTGGTAACACTGAGTCACTAACCCAATATATTAACCTGCACAATAGCAGAGAAAGCAGTATTTACTTCCTACAAATCTTCTACAGCTAACCTACACTATCACAAAATCAAGGCACATGCTTTGTGACCCTGATTCAGTGAAATACTTTAAGCTTACAGTCAGCTTCAAGCCCACAGAGTCCTGTTTCATTTCTATGGAATCATGTGTGCAGCACACCAGGGTACTTGCACAGTGAATACAAAAGCAAGGTAAGGTCATAATTTAGGAAGACTGAAAGGAACATTAAGTTACCCTGGCACACATCCTAATTGTGTTATAATAATAATTTCTAAAGTTGTGTGTCAGTGCAATGCAAGGGGTTGATTTTAAACCAATGCTGCTACATTCGTAAGTTGCTTGAATAGACCCTGCATAGAAGCTGTTTTTCAGTGCAGCTTAACTTCTGCTGCAAACACAACATGTCAGACAGGAACAAGCAAAATCACATTTTCTATGGCCTTAAAGGGCTGATACTATGTTGTTTGTCTGTTCTGATGTCTGATAAGCATTGCACTGACTCCACAAGCCTCATCATCAGTACAAGCACTAACTGGTTTTCTCTTCCTTTACCTAGATGCCCTCTTTACAGAACAGGAACTTACTTTTCTTACATCAAAATAAAATATCTGCACAGAGTTAAGTGTCAAAACTTTTCTATACAATCTAGACTTTACTCTGTCTAGCAATCAACTGAAGTAATGCAACATAACATTAGCCCAAACTTTCTAACCTGCCTCCCTAAGCCCATCTTTAGGCACTATGAATGGTGTGATTTTTCAAATTAGATGAACTACCTACTAAGCGTTCTTACTTTGATCTGCATAAGAATGCATATTCAACAGTCCAGATATGGATATAAATTTCCCAAGTAAAACAAAGATAGAGGTGGCAGTGAACATGTGAAAAAATACAGAAAATACAGAAACCACACTCTTCCTTTCTTTGTGTCCTTCAACAACAAGACTTAGATCAGCAGGATGTTTTAAAACCAAAACCCTTTTAAGATTCCTTCCAAAAAGCTAGATGCTTAGTTCCATTTCAAGCTCAAAAAAAGTGATAAAAAACTAGCCAAACAAAACCCAGAAAAGCTACCATATTTGCTTAAAAATGCGAGGCTTCACAAGGTAGGAACCTCCTGCCTTAGTCATTTTTGAAAGCACAAAGTATCTAAAACTGAAGGTATAATTTTTCCCAGTTTTCAAAACCAACACAAAGAACAGCGTAAGAGAGGGACTCTGTTGGACGAAGCAATGCACATTTTCCAAAGCTACCCAAGAAAGACTGCCTCTTCTATATGGAAGCATCCTGCTTTTAGAGGATTATTCTCACAATGCACATGCACATATCTACTAAACTTGCTTTAATTCTTAAATCTTTAAAAGGTTGAAACCTTGGTATGAGTGTGAATTTCAGCTCAACCACAGCAACACTGAGTACCTCCATAATCCAACCTCTAACCCTCAAACTCTGTTACCTCAATTTAGCACTAAGCACATAGGTTCCTTATCACCTGGCCTGTTATTAAATAAATAAATACATGTTGCATTTCTGCTGCCTCTACATGAAAGCAAAATGTTGGGGAACTAGCTGCCCTCTCTTGCCTCTCGGATAAAGGCAAGATACCTTGAAAAGACAGTATGAACAGCATTGGCACTCCTACTGCCCACTGAATATATACACCACAAGCACAGAAAACCCTCGATTACTGATGCTTTTAATTCAGAGGCTTTCATATATCCTAAGAGTTCCTACGTATATTTAGATTTAAATAACTGTATGCCTTCCAAAGCGTAAGATGGGTGAAACTGCTTTTTGATACGGTGAAAGCCTTTGCAAATGCTGAGAGCTGTATTTCTTTGCCTTGACTGGAGTCACCATAATTGGAAATACACCTAAAAATCCTTATCACAACACACTTAAGATATCTCATCAACTAGTCTCCTTTAAACCAAGCCTCAGCTTCAATTCTTCCATGTTGCTTAATCACAACCAATGTATCCTTCTTTAGTAATGCAAACAGGCCCACGCTACTCATGGCAACACAAGTGTTAGAATGGGAGACTCTGCCTACTAGAGATCTTGCAAGTCTCTTCCCAGTCTATGTTTTATGATTTAATTGGATTCTGTAACAGGCCCAAACTCAATCAGAGTTTGTGATCTCATCAACTAGGCTGCTCATGATGCATACACGTTTGGGTTTACTTTTTTCCTCTACTTACAACGTTAAGAATCCTACTTCCTCACAGCATGTGTGCCTTTGCTTGATAACTAAATGGTACTGTTCAGGCACGTCTTTCCTGTAATGTTTATCTTTCTCCAGCTCTTGCATCCAAACTAACCAAGAAACACTTTGGACAAGTCCTAATTCTGCTCTTAGACACCTGTCACAGACAGAATTTAGATTGAGAGGAAACAGAAGTTTCTAATTTACCTGGCATCCCCTTTGTCCTGGTTTCAGCTGGGATAGAGTTAATTTTCTTCACAGTAGCTAGTATGGGGCTGTGTTTTGGATTTGTGCTGAAGCAGTGTTGATAATGCGGAGACGTTTTACTCGTTGTTAATTAGTGCTCACGCTAGTCAAGGACTTTTTCAGCTTCCCCTGCTCTGCCAGGGGCACAAGAAGCTGGGAGGGGACACAGCCGGGACAGCTGACCCCAACTGACCCAAGGGATATCCCACACCGTATGATGTCATGCCCAGCATATAAAGCTGGGGGAAGAAGAAGGAAGGGGGGGGGATGTTTGGAGTGATGGTGTTTGTCTTCCCAAGTAACCGTTACACTTGATGGAGCCCTGCTTTCCCGGAGACGGCTGAACACCTGCCTGCCCATGGGGAGCAGTGAATGAATTCCTTGTTTCACTTTGCTTGCATACGCAGCTTTTGCTTTACCTGTTAAACTGTCTTTATGCCAACCCACGAGTTTTCCCACTTTTACTCCTCTGATTCTCTCCCCCATCCCACCAGGGGAGGAGTGAGCGAGCAGCTGCGTGGTGCTTGGTTGCTGGCTGGCGCTAAACCACGAACCAAAAGGCATCACAATCACCAGAGAGCTATTAATCTGGACAGTCATTACACACTTGACAAGCTTTCTGAACACTGCCAAATCAATTTAGGGAGTGTTTAAGAGATTCTTGCAGTTAGGGGACTGCAAATCTCTTCTTAATTGTAAAGCTTTGTCATTACTTCCTTATTACTTGTAACCCAGTAATATCAAAATAAAAAAAATAATAGCGTGCTGTGTCACTGAACATGGCAGAAACACAACATTGGCCCCTACATACTCCTCTCTTCAGCAAATATCACGCAGTGCTTGGGATCCCATTAAGTCTAAAACCAGGAAAGTTTCCTTTTTGCCCCTGCCCTTCCTAGTGTTATGTTAGTGGCATTGCCACTGCATTGGGTTTATGTGGCAAGGTTTTGGCAGCACAGGGGCCGCAGGAGTGGCTTATGTGAGAAGATGTCAGAAGCTGCCCCCATGTAGGACAGATCCAGTTCCAGCTGGCTTCAAAACAAACCCACCACTGGCCAAAGCTGAGTCCATCAGGGACGCTGGTAGCACCTCTGTGATAACATATTTCGGAAAAGGTAAAAAAAAAACAACCCACAAAAAAACACGCTGTGTAGCAGCTGGATCAGGAACAGCCCTGCAGGCACCAAGGTCAGAGAAAGAGGAGAGAGAGGAGGTGCTCCAGGCACCAGAGCAGAGATTTCCCTGCAGCCTGTGGTGAAGACCATGGTGAGGCAGGCTGTCCCCCTGCAGCCCATGTAGCTACACCTTGGAGCAGATATCCACCTGCAGCCTGTGGAGGACCCCACCCCACAGCAGGTGGATGTGCCCTGAACAAAGCTGCAGCCCATGGAGAACCCATGCTGGAGCAGGCTCCTGGCAGGAGCTGTAGCCAGTGGAGAGGAGCCCATGCAGGAGCAGGTCTTCTGGCAGGAGCTGTGACCAAAAGGGGGACCCATGCTGAAGCAGTCTGTTCCTGAAGAAATGCATCCCATGGAAAGGACCTATGCTGGAGCAGTTCTTGAAGAACTGCAGCTTGTGGGAAGGACCCATAATGGAGAATTTAATGAAGGACTCTATCCTGTGGGTGGGACACCATGCTGGACCACGGAAGAGAGTGAGGAGAAAGGAGTGGCTAAGATGAAGCATCATCAACTGACCACATCCTCCATTCCCCATCCCCCTGCACCTCTCAGGTGAAGAAGGCAGAAGAGTCAGGATTGAAGTTGAGCCTGGGAAGAAGTGTGTGGGGGGGGGGGAAGTGTTTTTAAGATTTGTTCTTATTTCTCATTATCCTATTCTGTTTAGTTGGCAATAAATTAAATTAATTTCCCCAAGCTGAGTCTGTTTTGCCCATGACAGTAATTGCTGAGTGATCTCCCCATCCTTATCTCAACCCACGAGCCTTTCACTATATTTTCTCCCCTTCCTGCTGATGGAGGAAGAAGAGTGATAGAGTGGCTTGGTGAGCACCTGGTAGTCAGCCAAGGTCAACCCACCACAGCCACTCATGCAGGGACATGACAGTCCCAAAGTGTTGCATGAACCCAGAAGCATTCAGAAGCTTTCTCATAACTATCTCTAACACCTTATCAGTCCAAATCTCAACTGACAATTTTGCATAGCACTTTTGAGACAGCCTTTCCTAGACACACTGAAAATATTGCAAGGCTATGCTGCTGACAAATGAAATAGGACATAGAAAGAGATAAAAAAAGTGTGTGTGTAGGTATACACACACACACACATATACACATGCACACACACAAACACAACCCCAGGATTCCCATGCCTCAAAGTACGACCAAGATCTAGAGCTATTTCCAACCCATTTTGGGAGTTTATCCAAACAGTTTTGCACATTTTAATATGTTAGCTACAGCCTCAATTCAACCTGAAAGTCTTGTGGGTGACACTTTGGCTAACGACATAAGTGAACCAACAAAAAAAAATAAATTAAGAGATGCTTGTCAGGTTTTAATACCACTTCGATTTTGGTGACTGGAAAAACTCAAATGAAAAGTAGTAAGTAGTTACATTTTGATGTGAAATTACAGCTGTGTAATCCTGATTCTTCTGCTCTTTCTAACCCACTGTCCAGTAACTCAATTGATTTTACTTACCTTAAAGTCATTATTGTATCTACCGAAGTTGACTCGGCCCATATTCTCTACCAAGATGTCCAGATTTGCTCCAGCCTTCCCAGTTATATTTATCATAAGTGATTTGTCCCGTTCGAGGACACCTTGAGGAACCTATATGAATTACACCAAGAGAAAGAAAACCACTGAAAAAAATCAACAAAACCCTGTTATTTGTCTCTCAACTCACATGAAGGAAAGAAAGGGGACAGAGGAAACAACCAAAAAAAGTAAAAAAATTTTCCTTTCCTCCTCTTGCATACGAGCAAACAAGCACACAAAAAGCGGGTATGCCAATATTTGTATTTCAATACATCAACTGGATGTGCTACTAGGCAGTGTTTGTCTAACTGACACCATCTCTTTCCTTAGATGAATTCCACTAACTCAATCAACTGTTAGAACCCTTGTGGTTTTGATGCACCTAATTCACAAAAAGCAAGTTCTCAGATATAATCTAGTGACTGAAAACATTTTGGTAATATTAGTGATTAAAAGGGCCTTCATCTTCCAATTAAGTTCACATCAATATTTGGCTTTATTTATTCCCATTCCCACAACACAAGGAAAGGAGAGCTTGACCAGGACACAAAGGTGATGAGAGTCAGCACTGATCAAAGAATAATTAAAAAAGAGGCTATCAAAGTCAGTGAATTGATATTAACTTTCATTAAGCAGGAACAAAAATCCTGCTTAAGGGAAGAAGGGTAATGCTCACATCCTGTATAATAAACTTCTTTTTTTTTTTTTTTTAAAACTTGTGGTCAGAAGCCAGTTTCATAAGGTAACACATAAGCTCAGGCTTCCACTTCCCCCCACCCTCAGAGGAAAAAATAAGAGAAGAATAAAAAAAATTTAAAAAACCCAACCCACAAAACTATGGAAACACTGTAGAAAGCCACCAAGTATACACATCATTAACGTATTTAATGAACCTGCAAGTAAACCTTTCTTTTAGGGTAGTTTTTTGGCATTTTGTTTTTAGTTTCCCCCTCCCACCCCCCCATCCCAGAAGTCATGAATCTGTATCAACATACAAATACCTCAAAAATAGAAACAATCACATTTCTCTTAGAAATAATGGATAGTCATATTTTCTGAAATATGAATATGAACATTTAGTATTAATCAACTGTATACTTCCTTATTTCCTTCATCTGATTAAATAAGATTAATAAATAAAGTTGTTTGGTAAACTGGAGAAAGGAGGGGTGAAAAAAAAGGCAGACTGTATCCATGACTTTTGTGAAGGCCACTCATAGCAGAAATAAACACCAGTAAACAACATTTACCCCATCGACAGAGACATAGGCACGATCATGGACTCCATTCAAAGGTGAAGACAGTTGTGTTGGCTCCGTACAGTTTTTTGGAAGTGTAGTTCTGTACAGTACAAACCCAAAATACTAAGAAAAGAAAAGAAAGGAAAAAACCCAAACAGATTAACGAACCAAGTCATTCCGTAGCTTCAACTGAGGTCATGAATTAGAAATATCCCACATTCCTGCCTACATGCTCAGATTGAAATGTTAACTTTCAATCACTTCAGATAGCATCTATCACAGATACCAGCTTCAGATTAGAGTTCACTTTGACCTTTAAGTAAAGGGTGTAAATTCCACAGAGTTTCCACTTTTAAATGTTTCATCAGAACATTTACGTAACTTTAAAAGATAGGGTCTTGGTTATGAAGGTATTTCCTCAATAAAAACAAAGCAGTTAATGACTGACAGTATCATTTCACCATTAAATTCAATGAAAAGATAACTGGAAAAATCCCTTCATAACTGACTTTATATAACAAACTTGAAAGTGCATTTGTCACCTAGTGCCCATAACTTGACATATTAATCAAGTCAATAATATCTATTTTAAAAACTACCTGATTTGCATCAGGAACATTTCGGAATATTTTTCACTAAGTTTCCCACCAGGAAAGAAAAAGTCACAGTCATTGGATTTGTTCTCATCACAAAGTGAAACACAAATTAAAAGTAGTAAAAGAAAAAAAATGCATTGTCTCTTTCACTCAGTAGCCACAAAACCATTTCTCTTTAAGACTTGGATTAGAACATAACCCTGGCAGGAAGAAGTGAGAGTAAACCATTTCCATTCTGCATTACATTTGCAACAAGGTGCCCAGAAAAGGCGGGGGGGTGGGATGGGGGGAAACATTGAAAATATGCTAGGAAGATCCACTAGCTGCCCTCTTCTCTCAGGAGTTTTCCTAAACAGAGTACTAAGGGTGGGAAGGCCCAAGGATGAGAGAGAAAAACCCACTAGAAATTACATCCAGCCACAACGTACTACCTGCAGCTTCTCTCACATGTCTGTATTAGTGGCTTGGAAAGGACAAATCTGAGCTTTGGACCCTTACTGAACTAATGCCATATTCTGGCATCTGCTGAACTGCCGCCACCTCTTCTCCCTCCCCGAGCTACCACCTTCACATTGTCTCCAAGTAGTTTATTTTAGCTGCAGACAATTAACACCCATACTCAGTCTCTACGAAATTTGGCACAGAAGTGATCAAGGAGCCATGTAACCTTACTGGAAAGGCAGAACCCCTCAGACTGATAGAGAGAGAACACAGGGGAGAGTGGGAGTCAGGAGGAGCCCCAGGAAAACGCAGAGAAAGGTATTTTTCCTCTCTTAGCTGGTGGGGTGAATGACCTTGACAGTGGGTTGCAACAACTCCAAGAGGTTGCTCCCCAAGGTTTCTCTCAATGCATTCTTTTGCCTCACCATACATGCAGTAAAAGGAAAGGACTACAAAAAAATAGGAGGCCCTTAGAAGTATTAAATGGATTGCGTTCTCCAATCTCCAGGCCCCTGATTTCTATGACAAAGCAGTGTCTAAGTCACTGTGCTTACTCTGGTAGCAGATGGGGAGAGGCAAAGGAAAAACAGGATAAGGAAAATTAAGAGTGAGTAAAAGATGGATTAAAAAAAATTCTCTTAAGAACTTTAAAATCAGTACTTCAGAGAGGAGAGGGATAAAGTAGAAAGCCTGGACAGCATATATACCTACATTCACAGAAAGAGGAAAACCTCAGGTACAAAACAGGAGCACTGTAGAATACAGAAAGATCTCCAATGCAAAAATCCTGGACACCTTTATAATACTATTACTTCTGTGCTGAGACAAGGTGTGAGACAATGGACATATGAAGAATCATACCACAGAAGGTTGTTCAAATAAACTTTACAAAATTACTGCAAAGTGCCTGCTGAAGGAATCCTCACCTGCTTTAGCTGAACAAAGGTTAATGGGTAAGTGCTTTTCACTGGTCCCGCAAGTGACAGCCTGTCAAGAATCTCCACCACAGTGCCCACCTGCAGCACAGAAAAAGCAGATATATGAAGGTGAGTAAATTTCAATCCAAATATAACAGCTTGCATATCCAGGTAGCTAGCTGCATCTGTCCAGAAAGCAAAGCAATCTTAAGCCCTTACACCAACCTTACAGGCACATAATAATACAATACAGTACATAAAACTGATGAACCCTGAAAGAAACATGCTATAATGTGGAGTGATGTTTTAAAAATCCAGACGTTCTAAATTTGCTATGCACTCATAAAAGTGACTGTTCATTATTTAATGAGAACTAACCCAGGAGTTTCTCACAAAAGTTTTATAAACACAAAACTGCTCTGGACAATTAATACAAAACAACTATATTATCTAAATTTTGCTTAATTATACTTACAATCAAACTAGGGAAAATGCCACTAATTTCCAGTGAGTTACTCTGGAATCCTTCTGAGCTAAGTAGGGATACAATTTGGTTCCACTGAGAGTTACCCAAGATGAACTTACCCTATTTAGTCTTAAATTATTTTAGAAACCCTAAGGCTGTGATTCAGTGTCACATATAAATAACTGGACTGATTTTAGTGAGACTGGGAGCAAGGTTTATGCTAGTTACATGCATAAGTATTTTGGTGAATAAGGAGTTACATGTGTACAATTAAATTGCCTTTTGTTGCCATCTGCAATTTCCTTTTGCAATTACAGAGTTTTCTACTCATCTACAATTCTCTCTCAAATTCCACTATCAATTTAATGTTAGTCAAGATGCACCCAATATGCATAGTGTCTTACAAGCTCAAAAAAATCAATTGCATTCATATTTTTCATGCATTCATATTTTTCATGCAAGATGCCAGTCTGTTTAATAAAAAGTCTTGTCACTGTTCAGTGGTAATTATATATCAGACATTCAAAACGCTTCTCAAGCACAGATTTACTTTCAAATGCTTGAGGAAAAAAAACAGTTAAAAAAATTAGGCATTTAAAATAATGTAAAACTGTATACTGTAAGAGCATTCACAGCAATACAAACTTCTGAGGCTACTTCACTAAGATGTATTGGATTCTTGCAGAGCATACATGAAATTCAGCAGTGCTGAAATATTAAATTTTACATTAAAATGTACATCACTGTGTGAAATCCTGTATGTGACAGAAGTCAGCACAAATCATCGATGTACACACAATTATTTCTTCAGTATAGTACTGGTTTTGGCTGGGATGAAGTTATATTTCTTCATGATAGCTTTATGGGGCTATGTTTTGGATTTGCGCTGGAAGCAGTGTTGGGGGAAACAGGGATGTATTCGTTACTGCTGAGCAGGGCTTACACTGAGCCAAGGCCTTTTCTGCCCCTCACCCCACCCCACCAGCGAGCAGGCTGGGGGTGCACAAGAAGCTGGGAGGGGACACAGCCGGGACAGCTGACCCCAACTGACCCAAGGGGTATCACACACCACATGGCGTCATGCTCAGCATATAGAGCTGGGGGAAGAAGGAGGAACAGGGGAACATTCCAAGTGATGGTGTTTGTCTTCCCAAGTAACCAGTACGTGTGATGAAAGTAGTTTGCTCTTATGTTTTCAGTTTAAGTATTGTATCTAAAATAACAATCAGCTTTTGCAGAGTAAAATTCCCCAAATGCTCTGGACTGTGTATGTGCTCTATTCCTTATCTTGTGCTCCTCCAAGGGAGCCAGTAATATTAAAGCAATATGCAGGACTTGGCAGGCCAGAGGAGAGATTGAACTGCCAGGTCTTGTACAACAGCTGTGAAGCAAGAGATGAGTATCTTTGCACAGACACTGACAGGAGCTGATTTACTGAAGTAAACAAAAATCCTATGAGCATTAATAGTCTTGGCCCCAGGTAGACAACGAAACTGGAAATTAACCTAAGTGGTATTAAGACGCAAGTGGTCACCTGGATGAGCTACTAACTGGCAATGGGTGCTGCTTTGTGCCTTGCTGAACTGAGTATTAGCAGCTTGTACATGTGCCTGTTTGACTTCTTTTTTTAACTTCCTGCTACCAAGGGGGCATCTGTTCTGAATAGTTTGACCACATATGAATCACTTATGGACTGGGCTGGTAGAAGCTTGTTTCTTTGAAACTTCAATGGATTGGTTTTGTTCAGCTTTTCACTCTTAAGTGGCATTAAAAAAAAACAAACCAACCCAAAACCAAAAACCCAAAACAAGATCTGCTCTTGCTGCAAGTTCCTGCTGACTGCTACTTAGTGGACAATCGGTATCACAACAGACACTTAACAGTAAATTCAAAAATTACAAATACTGCCAAGAATTTTTAAAAACTCCACATGTAAAACAACAGATAAGTACTAATAAAAAACAGCAATACTTTGAAGACCTTGCTCTGGAGGATAAAAAAAGTGTAAGATCAAGCATGAAAAAAAGAAACAAAATAGCTCCAACGGGAATGATACCAACTACTGGCAGCATCCTGCTTGCTTAACCCCTTTCTACCCCCAACTCATATCAGCGTTGCCTGCTACTTGCTATTGCTTGAGCTCTCCACATCCCAAGAACTGAGTACAACTCCAGAAACTACAAGTCCACAGGCTGCAGTGCTGGGACAGGCATTTCCTTATGACCAAGCACTCCTCGGCACCCTCCAAGTGGTAACCAGAAACTACCACCTGCTCATAAGCCTGCACAGCCACACAGACACATTGCAGGCACTAAGACTCATCTCTTTCCCTCTGGAAAGGATGTTCCCCACATTCTGGATCTTAAACCCCTAAACCCTGTCATCTTGCTCATTTCTTAAGCCCATCTATTGCTGTTCTGCCTTTGCCTGCCCTCATTCCTCATCTTCAACACTTTATTTTGCATCTATGCAATAAGACTTTTTTCCTCATCACCTGCTTCCCTGTCTTCTGCTCTTCTGTAACTACATCAGTGTCCTCAGCATCTTTTAATAAATTACCTTTTATCTCAACCCAGGAGAAATCTTAAATAATTCAAGAGCTCAAAATGAACAACTGCCTGATCAAGGAACAGTAGGGGAGAGTTGTTTTTTTTGTTTGTTTTAAATTGTTTATTTCTTTTCTCTCCCAACTAGCCTGGGTCCCGCAATCATTTTAATCTGGGGCAACTTATTTGCAAACTTCCAAAAACCAGCAAATATGACAGGCAGCACTGCTAAGGTCTCTTCTCCTCAAGTTTAGGTCCTGAGTAGCTATCAGGTACTTAAGGACTGAACTGTCACAGAATATCTCGGGGAGAGGGGCGTTGGAAGTAGATAACAGCCTGCCCTGGTTACATGTACCTCTGTAAAGCACACCATATGACTCGAGTCTCCTTTCCCTCTTCCTTGCTGCAAAAGTGTCAAGGGAGTTAGTTCCCTGCAGTAGATTCAATGCTCCGCACAGCAGACTGACTGCTAGACCTCGACTGCGCAGTGAAGTTTCACATAGTACCTATTTTAGCACTGTCACTGCAAACAATATACATGGGAAGTTTACTACTACCAAAGCTAAGTCTTATAATTTAGAATATTCCCTCTCTGATATTCACCCAAATACTTTCAGGATTCTGCATACGACAGGGTGCACTGGACCTGGTTCCAGCAGGGGCTCTAGCCGTGCATGAGAGAGTTGGGAGGACAGCTATGGTACAAACCCTCTCTGTGATTTGAGGCTCATCCTGTGTTGCAGGGTAACCAAGCAGAGGTAGAAACTGCTGCTGAAGTTAAGCAGTTGGTTCACAGAGCAAAAAGCAGCCTTCTTCCCAGAAAACAATTCTAGAGGCTTTCAGTGCAGACGGCAGTGTATGTACAGGCAGTGACAGAAGCCTCACACCTGGCAGTTTAGGCATGCCATCTGGATTCCTAAAACTGCTGGGTGGAGAGTAAAACACCTCCTCTCAAAAAAGCAGGAAGTGCAGAAGGTAAGAAAGTGCAGGAATAGGGCTCCCAGTGTGATGGTCAAGTTCAAGCTAAGATATTTGAGCAAGTTTAGTCATCTGACTCCTTTGTAAGACGGGTGTCTGAGCCAGGCACCCTGTGGCATTCATATTTTGGAGGCATGAAAGTTCATTGTTCTAGTGAAACTGGACAGCCCTATCTGAGAGCCATGAACCATGAGAAGATGGGGAAGTCAAAATCTGATTGCTAGGCTGCCAAATGTTGGCAACTTAACGATAGCAGTAGAAGTGGTGAGTGTACTGATAATGGCATAAAATTAGTCACTACCAAATATACACCAGTTCAGTGAAACCTCATAAGGCAACCCCTGCCCTAAAAGACCTGAAGATACTTAAAGGTCATTGAAAATTATTGAGATCTGTTTCACTTTCACTGGTGATCACTTTTATACAAAAAGTATTTCTGCCCACCACTTGAGTGGGATGACTTAAATGCCCGCAAAGCCTTATCACTACCAAATTTTGCTACGCTTCAGCTGCAGTGCATAACAGATGAGATATGTCGTCAACTGAAAAAAGTGGCTGCCAAATTAAAAGTACAAAGTATAAAATCAAAGCATTATGAATTACAGTATCCAGTACACCAAACGCAGTAATCCTCCACCTCAAAACCTCTGCTGTGCCCAGCAGAATGAATATAGCCAAGTTCATACCAGTTTTATCTTCCACCCATCCTTAAACCTACACTCATTGCAGGAGCCTAGTTCTTGACTGCATTTCACAGAAAATTGTTGCTGGCCTTAAAATGATGGTGCTATGGACAAACCTTAGCTACTCATGTGCTGACCGACTTGTTGTCACACAGGATATATGTAGCAAGGCTGGGTTCTGCATGCTCTTCCCTTGGCAGAAAACTAATCTAATTTCTCTCATCAGATTCAAATTTATTGAAAAGTTTCTTAGAAGATTTGTGAAAATCTATAAGTCTTATTGATAAATGTTCCATATTGAAAATTTAAACACCTAGTAGTATTTAAAAGGTATGTATATCCTACCTACTGCTTCTACTTCAGAGGCATCACCAGCTACAAAAAACACTTTGCTCATAGCTCTCATGCTAGCATTTCCCCAGCTACATTACCTGTACATGAGTTCTTACACAACTATGATTCTGTTGTGTTAATAATATACTAATTTCAGTTTATTAAAACTTCAGGCACATACTGCATACTGTAAAAATTATCTTTTTATATCCAGATAACACACATTTTTCTCATTTTCCACTATGGGCATGATTCCTAATTCCCAAGCACTGCTCCCTTCTTCCTGGAAGTTTGCTTTCAAGGTTTTCCTCTTTATTTTGTATGGCAATTATGATATGAGACTGCCATGACATCCTTATAAACGTTTTTTGCAAAAAATCACACATACAGCGTTACAGAAACATACACAGCATATTACAGATGTTAATTTACCTTCTGCAAGCGAACCTTCCCGTATGCAAATTTGGGTGTTGTCGGAGGGATAAGACCTTCTGGTAACTGCTTATACTAGAAAAGGAAGAAGGAAAAAAACCACACACAAAACTTAAATACAAACATGCTTTAACTGAATCCACACTTTCCACTTCATAACATACGAGCTGAACTTTGGCTAAAAGTACATAATCTAGCTGTGCTAAAGCATTACAGCTGCATCTAGCCTAAAATGGACGTTTGGGTTTTTTTTAAGGGAAAAAACCAAACCATTTGACTTGATTATATATGGTAAACAATTTTTAATAACTATTCAACTCGAGGGACCAGTAAAAAGCATAGCAAACAAATGATCATAAGAATCACAAAGAATCACAGTGCCCTTGGAGCCCTCCTGTGGCTGGAGCTTGCATTACTGTCTTCTACAACCCTTCTGCAGTCCTCTCCCCAGTCCCTTGGAGCTTGAGTTAACCTTTCCAAGTCTCTAGGATAGTATTTCCACCTGACCCTTCCCTAGCAGCACTTCCATACGGGAATTATTAGCCTCTTGTGCCTTTCATTCCAGTGTTACTATACTCCACCATCTGCTAATCCATTACTGTCTGGGCTGGTTTCTTTGAGAAGCAGGCCTTGAGACCACAGCCTCCTCCACAGCTCCATGAACCCTTGTGGTCCCATTGTTAGCTTTCCTCTGGTCCTGGTTAGACAACTGCCCAGTCAATCACAGGGAACCATGAAAAGGAAACACTCTGACTGTCGGGCTATTCCAGTTTACTTCTTGCCCTGTTTCTCTAGGAAGAGGCACTTGAGATCAGCAGAGAGAAGTGGTAAAGGATTTCCACCACTTTCTTGGACACCTTTGAGGAGTGGCAAGTCTAGAGAATGCCCTTCTGCCCCATACCCTAGCCTTCCCCTTTCTGAGCCTACAACCTTCTTTTCTCCTTGCCATCATCCCCTTCTCCCTTTCCTGCCATTACTTGTCTCCTGTAATGTCCACTCTTCCCATCTGTTTTTCCCTGTCTC
>VZTV01086840.1:0-22817 GCA_013400875.1 Anhinga rufa | reverse complement strand
GGGGTGAGCAAAATGGCGGAGGCCTCCTCGCCATGGCAACGGCGGGACGCGACCCGCGAGCGACCCGGTAGCGGAAGCGGGCGGCCGGAAGCGGCGGGGAGCGGGGGAGCGGGCGGGCGGAGGTGCCGCCGCCATGAAGCCCGCGGTGGACGAGATGTTTCCTGAGGGAGCCGGCCCGTACGTGGATCTCGATGAGGTGAGAGGGCGTTGGGGGCGCTCCTAGGGCTGGCGGGGCCGGGCCGGGCCGTGCCGCCCGGCGGCGCTCAGCGCCTGCTTTCCCAGGCAGGGGGAAGCACGGGGCTGCTGATGGACCTGGCCGCCAACGAGAAGGCCGTGCACGCCGACTTCTTTAACGGTAAGGGCCGTCGCGTTCCGGGGGTGGGAGCGCCTTGGGCCCGCCGGGCAGCCGCTTGGGGAGCGGAAGGCTGTCAGAGCAAGCCTCGCTGTGTTTCTCTCTTAAGGCTCTCACAGCCGCGCTTCAGCGTTCAGTGGGGCGGGTGGGAGCGGTGCAGTGCCTGTGTTCCTCCTCGCCTGGGGGGCTTGGGCGGCCCACCCTCGTAATCACGACAAGGAGAAATGCCTTGATCTGTTTGTATAACACAGCTTTTATTAAACAGTGCAAATACGTATAAAACCGTGGACAGACCTTTACGAAGTGTCTCTGGGTGTTACTCCTTTGTAGATAGTTCTTTAATCTCTTAAGGTATGCATGCATATTTATTCAAAGCAAAGTAGAACTTTGGTTTTATATGCTTTCTGCATTTGAAAGTCAGCTGTGTGCATGTAAGTGCATACAGCTGCTTTTAGAGAGAACAGCTATGCATCTAGCCACGGAGGGGTAGGATACACCACCTTACACTGGGTTACTAAGGTGGGGGCTTTTATGCTTCTTGAGAAGTATATTTAGACATGTCAACAGTGAATTTCAGATATGTTGTTAAATCTGGTTGCTGTGGGGGTGTTGATGTCACAAACTGGTATTCATTCTGAAATAAAGTAGGTTTCTCATGTTACTCAAGACTTAGAATACAGGAGAAAAGGGAGGTTCTGCTACGATATACTCTGAGGGACCTAGCTCTTTGTTGGAGCTAGCACTTTCAGGAGTAAGTATTTCCATAAAGTTCTGCCATCAGGTTGTGGTATTATATTCAATTGGTAGTTTAGGATTCTTCTAAATGATGATTAATCCTCAGTTTATTGTATGGCACTTGTATCTTCCTTCTGTAAGAAGAAAGACTTGGTTTCAGTTATGTTGTTAGCTTATGCTCAATATACAAAGATGATACAAAGCCAAGTAGTTAAGAGTAGTTCCCAAAGATGACTAGAGCAGCTTTGATTTGTGGGACACATTTCACTAGTCTGAGTGAGACAAGTTTTCTGAGAGACAAATGTTATTAGCACCTTCACAGCAATGAAATGGGTTTTTTTAAGGAAGGGATTTTTTAACAGCAAATCAAAAATGCGAGTGTCAACCTGCAAAATTTATAAGCATGTGCTCAGATACTACCATCAAAAGCCAGAATTATGCATAGTGTCTATATCTGAGACTTGCTGCATGCATAAAGCTAGTACTTGTTTAGCTGTGGAGTCTAGGAATCATGGTTGATCCACTCTGAATGTGATGGCTATTTAATGTGTTTATAAAAGCCCCTCCTTGGAAGCTTTATGTTGCTTTCGTGAATTTAATTGCAAAGCTTCCATTGCACAAGTTTAATTTGTGCATGGTAGAGCATACGTATATTTGGGTCTGCCTTTCTTTCCACTCTCCCTCTCTCTTCCACCCTGATATTACACTTGTAGTAGCTGATGGTAAAGTAACTCATTCACTAATTCATCCTTGTTTCTGTATTTAATCCAAATAATTAAAAACTGTACTTGTGGAATATGTGCATATATAACAGTTTAAACTTTTAAGGTTAATTTTACCTTATCTTATTTTTCTGACTAGATTTTGAAGACCTCTTTGATGATGATGACATCCAGTGAACTTAGTTGTCCAGCTATGCAGTGCTGAGATATGGATTTTTCGCTAGGATCACCTGTGGTGTCCATTATTTATTAAAATAATCAAAACAGGAAAATCACAGAGGGAGAGAAGCCTGTATAAGCTGCTTGGGGAATATGAATACCAGATGGTAAAAGATAGCTAAGGAGGGAATTGTGGACTATTACTTCTAGAAAGCTCTGTTTAGATTTTTCTTAAAATTTTACTTGCTGATGCGCTCATTCAATAAAATGCTAACGAAAACTGTCTCTGGGATATTCTTTGAAAGTAGATATTGCTGTGTTCTGAGCTGCCTTAGAGAATGATTTTATGAAATAATTCGCTGTTACTTTTGGATATGATATAAAGATACACAGCAGGGCATATTGCTGCTTAGAAAAGTTTTGTTCATCCCACAGTGTAGGATTATCTAGAGCTAAGGTGATTGGTTTTTCTGAATAGTCTGACTCTCCTTTGCCAGTTGCATTCAGAAGAGTACGACTGTTTCCCTGTTTCATGAGAGACATTCAGCTACCATCAATATTTAGCTTTTAATATAGGAAGCCCAGAAATAAAAAGTAGTAATTTTATCTTGATATTTTAAGCAGAGAAACATTCTCACCCTGGGTCATGGGAGTGCTTGGGTTTAAAAATATAGTTTAATTCTTGAGATTATATGGTGTAAAAAGAAAACAATTCTAGGATTCTTTTCTCCTGCAGCAGGTAATGTAATTATTCATACTTGTATGTACAGGATATATGATTCAGTCTGTTAGATATTGATTCAGATTTTGACACAGGTTTTCAGAACATTTTTAGAAATGTTTGATTTTGCATCCTTCAGTGACCAAAGTGAATCTCTGAATGAAAGGAACAGGTGAGTTTTTAGCATATTATTTCAGAGTCAAGAATTTAATCCTGTCTAATCTTAAATGCAGTCTGTATTTCATACATTGATCACAAAAATAATACTGTGACTGATATTTTTCTAAAGGTTTCACACTACTTAAATTTTGCCTGGAGTGAAACCGTTTCTTCCCATCCTTCTTTCACATGTTTTTGCTTGGTTTCATATTAAAAAACAACGAGATCTTAAATATAACAGTAAATATGCTGGGACCCAAACTTAAAATGTAAGCATAATGAAAACAGGAGCACTAAGTGTCTTTTTATTGTGTTCCTGAGGATTTCTCGACATCCTCTGTTTCATCATGCAGTAGACATTAAATTAGCATTCTGACATGTACTCTGCTTACTGTCTGACATAAAACGTGTCCCTGAAGGAACAGTCATGCTGAGGCAGTCTCCTTTTCCTTTTTAGTGCTCGCTTTGCTTAAAGAGGAATGGATTTCAAGCTTTCCTCATTGAAACCAATGTAAACATTTAGACTGAGTGGTAGCAACTGTGTTTGGATTGTTACTAGCTTTGGTGCTGTGCTTTCTCCAAACTAGATTTTGAGAAATGAGCTGCTGTCAGTAAATGGAGGCTGCATTCTGGGCAGGTGCAAAAGATGAAATAGATTTAAGAAGCAACCCTTGCTTCCCTTGCTTTTTTTTAGCTACTTTCTTTTACTGATGCCCAGATTTCTCAAGATGGGCACGTTGGGTTTGAAATAGTTCCTATACTTGTTTTGTACAAATTTCTCCTCTGTTTTTCATTTGCCTGCCCTAAGCTGTAAGAAACTCAAGCCTTAAGTTTGATCACAGCAGCAGAAGTATATTCTATGGTACAAATCCATCTTGAACAGTTGCTCTTCAGTATGAATGGTGTTCTGGTCCCTTCCACCTTCTTTTTAGGGATATTCAAAACCTCAGTGAAACATTGGTTTGAAGGTGCTAATGGTGAGTAGTTCTAGTTTTGTAATGTCATCTCACTTCATCAAAACATGGAACCTATCTTCATGAAATGGTAGAGGGCAAATAACGCTTGTGTCCAGCACAGCCTAAAAGCCAAGAGTTTTCATCCTGGATAGGATATAGCTACCCATTGAAGGTATAGCTAACTCCTATTTGTGAAGCTTTCCAGAATCTCAATGTTTCATGTTAAAAAGCAGCATAAATAGTACTGCTGGCACCTGGAAAGTGTGATATTCCTGTCTGTAAGGAACGAACTTACTCTATGTGGTGTGTAAAAGTAAAATTCTTTGAAGAAAGCTGCTGAATTTCACGAATGCCTTGGTGTGGAGCTGATGTCACTCTGTCTGTAGCTACTGTGAGTACTGTTCGGTTCTCTGGTATTATTTCCCAGCTGCTAAGCTTGCACTTAAATCCGATACCTGATGTGGGTTTGTTCTCTCAGGATGAAGTGAAAAGAAAGGGAAGTTCCTCAGAGGTGAATGGGATAACACCGAAGGTACATATGTTGTAGCTGTCTGGAGTATGAAGTTCTCTCCTTTGCAATGAAATGGGTGAGGAGTGTGTATATAGCTTTATATTTCTAAAGAGAGCTGTCAATGTGTAAGAACTCTCATCACAAACTATAATTTGTTTGGGTCCCTTTTAGGACAGTATTAATATGGAAAGGCTAATCTGAAGAACAAAATACCCTTCAGCTTCAAATGGTTTCTATGTTATCATTTGCCAAGACTTTCAGCCTAATTAGCCTGCAGGCTATCAGCCTGTTGTCAGGAAATAATCACAAGATGTCAAAATCTCTAGTAAAAATTGATTTAAAGGGCATTTGCCTGCCTTGGCCATTTCATTTACTGAGCTTTGATTTCTGTATTTTTTGTGGAGATTGACACCACTCATAATAGGTGTTTCTGAGTGAAAGAATGAGCCTGTTCTAACAGCATTTTGCACACATTTAAACTGATCTATATTACTTTATAAGCTGTTGGGTACTGCTCAGTATTTCAGTGTCCAAAGACTGGCTCTAGTCTGAATAGATTTATGGAGGTACTGAGGTTAGTATCATGAATTGTCCTACTGGCTTTAGTGGGACAGCTGGCGATGTATAAAGCTGACCTGCCTAATGGCAGGATGAGGTCCTAAGTGCTAAAATGCTCTAGAAGGGGTGCAGCCAGTTGTGCAGCACAGATTAAAAGGAAGGGCTTCAAAACACCTAAATGTCAGCCCATTCCCTTCGATACTCTCACAAGGCCAATTCTCCGTTTGCAGGAAACTGCTAGCTGTGACAGTATATTCTTGGGAATTTAAATGCATGGTCTATTCTGAGCTGAAAATAATCAAGTCATTGTGAGGGAGAGAAAGTTACCATGCTAAAGGACGCTGGCTGTCATCTGTGCATAATATTTCTGCAGTGCCTTTTCTAAGCTGGCTACCAGGTTAGCAGGAGAATCCAGTGTTCCACTGTTCTTCATGTGAGCAAGAATGGGCAAGCTCAGACCTAGTGTGTCAGTAGTGGGGTTTCCCTGGTTGCTTTGGGGTTTTTTCCTTAGTTAACTTCCAGGGAGTGAAAAGGTTTTCCTTTCAATATTTTACTTCAATAATTGAATTAGAAGGTATTTTTCTCAATAAAGAAGGAATTGATTTAGATTAATAAATCGACCTCTTCCTGCTTCCCCAGGGTGTTGGGAAACTGGCAGGCATCTTCCCGCTCTCAATATGCAGTTGTTCAGCACACGAAAACATGCTGGGCAGATGACAGTGCAGCCCTGTTCTCTGTGAGCCCCCCTGTCAGTGATGGGGCTGGAACGCAAGTGCCACATCAGGGCTCTAGGAAAAGCACTAGCACAATGCAAGTCAGTCCTTGGCAGCAGGGATTTGCTTCCATGTTTTTACTTCCAGATTATTTTTTTCAGTTTGCCTTTTGTTTGCTCCAACTGGCCTTTGCCAAGCAGCAGGGTCAGAATGCTAATCCAAATGATAACCTTTTTCTCAAGCTACTACAAGGAGTTCAGAGCAGGGGGAGGGAGGAGCGGAGCCTTCTAAAGCTTTTAACATTGGAAAATAGGGCCTTTTTGGTGAATGCTTATTTATGGAAAAGTCAGTTTGCATGTAGCAAGTTTCCAGCCAGCTCTAACTTTAGCTGTGTTCACAGCATCTGGTCTGCAGAGATGACATGTATGTACAAACTTTACATAATCCTGTGTGAACTCATGAAATTTATAACCTTTTGAGGGAAAAGATCCTTTTTTGATATTGTGAATAAACAGACACACGGCTGAGAATGTCACGTGTGAGTTGGGTGACTGAGCAAGGGATACATATCAACAAGGGCATATGACAAAGCATCCCTGGTACAGACAGGAGCTGCCCCACCAGGGGAGTCTCAGAATCCCCCTGGCCTGTCTGAGGATGCTGCTTCAGCAAGGACACTTGCAGAGGGGACTCCTGTCATCGGACAGTGACTCTGTCCTGTCGGACAGCTTCCTCATCAAAGCGTGCCCCCACTAATGGCTCCCAACAAAGCCTGCCGAGCAATGTGCTGCTTTGGTCTTTTGGTCTCCTACTGCTCTGAAGTTGTGTCTGCATTGCTGGGATACAGGTACTGTGGTGTGGGAATGCCCCTTCTCTGCGTGTTACCTTGTCTGGGATGACAGATCCACCTTGGCCTTAAAACTAGAACGGCTTCTCAAGATATCCCTGTCCAGGCAGCGGAGAAGCTGTACTGTCCTGACTCCTTTAGGCAGAGCACTGTGTTTTCACAGCTGTCCAGGGGATTGGAGGGAGCTGGGTGTGTTGGTTATACCCCCTGTCCTTTCCTGCCTGACTCTGGAAGGGATTTAGAGAGGGGCTTCAAGTGCCATCTCCTGCCCTGCCTCCCTCCCTGATGCCTCTCCATAAAGCTGTCCTGCTTTTTGGGAGGGATTCCACATATTGCTTTGTGGGTGGGAATCCTCTGATATGCTACTCAGGAAGAAATACATGTTGATGTTTAATGCTTCCATTTCATTGGGAATAAACCTTCCCCTTGGAGTGGCTGGAGAGTAACAAACCGCACCTGCATGCGAGGTCACACAACTGTCCTCAAAGAGCAATGGTGTTATGCTGGGCTGGTCTCCTGGGATGCGTCTAAGGATGAGCTGAGGGTGGGTCTGCTGATTTACTATGCCATGGCAGACTCAGTCTTTTTATCATGTACCTACATCTAGTACAAATGCCATAAAAACATGCAGCAGCCTTGCTTCCCAGCCTGGGTATGCTCAGGATTGGTTTCCTCCAGAGTGTTTCAGAGGATAAACCTTAAATCTGATGGCATTTCCTGCATGGAAATGGTACAATGGCTAATGAGGTAAATGTAGGGCTTTATCCTAATCCCTCTGCGTTCTTCCATGCTGACAGGCCTCTAGTAAGTTTATACTTCACAAACAAATACAAGTTTTGCAAGCAATTTATCTCTTTCTTGTAGCTCTTCGTGGTTTAGTGCAGCTGCTATTTGTATTCCAATTAATTACTGGCACAAGTGTTTACACAGGGTTGAGGCACAATTAGGCTCGGCCTGTAATTGTGTTTAAAAGGTCCACGGATGCTTTTGTAGATGTTTTCCCTGCTGGATGAGACTGGCCGGTCTCTCCAGCTGTAGCCATGTTATTTCTCCCTAATTGTTAGTGCAGTGACTTAAATTTTTCACTGGGGGATGTTCTTGCTTTCTGCCTTCAAGAGAGCATGCTGCCTTCCTGCTGTCTTTCTCTGAGCAGCAAATAGAGGGAGAAAAGAGTCAAACACAGCTGTCAAGACCAAAGGAGCAGAGTGCTCTCTTTATAACCTGCCCTAATTACAAAGTGGCAAATAAGACCTCATTCTTCATCATATTGGTTGCTACACAATAGGAGCTACTGGCAATGTTTATGCCCAGAGGCATCCCATTTGTGCGCCTGCAGCAGTACATTAGTTTCTAAAGTACATTAGTTTCTAACCAGCCATTTAAACCTGCCACAGCTAGAGAGGCAGTGAATAGCGAGACCTAGCTTTGTACTGGCCATCTATTGTCAGGATTGATTAAAAAAAAAAAAGCCAACCCCAAAACATTTCCATTTGTTGGAGAGCAGGTGATTCTGTGCCCTTTCAGCATGCCGGTGTCATTCTTGGCTCCTTCTTTACAAGATAATCATATGTTCAAAGCACTGTGCAGTCCTCGGGAGCCAGCCCAGGCCTTGGGTATGTGCCTGTTTTGGCCAGGTTTTCCCACCCCGCAGGTTTATGAAGCATGGAGGGAGAGTAAAACCATAGCAACTCAGTAATGGAAAAAGGCTGGATTCATTAGGAACTCCCCTGAGCTTGTCCCCCAGCACCTCCTTACCCTCCTGAGCCCTATTTGCAGCTCTCCCCTAAAAGCAGTACAGGGCCAGCATGGTGCCCGGCAGCTCCCTGCCCTTGTGCTACTGTGGTTGGCCTGGCTGTGTGCCCCGGCACAGCAGAGCCAGGGCGGTGGAGGTGTGATATCCATACCATGTGCAGGGATTCAGGTTGCTCCTGGGCTGTAAGGACTCCTCGGGGGCTTGCAGCCTGGTGGGGTAATTTTGCTCAGTGCTCACCTGCTGCTCCTGAAGCTTGTTAGCACATTTTTGGCTTGTTGAGACCCCACATGCAGATGCCTGCAGGGGCTGGGCAGCCTCAGGAGGCAGTAGCAGAGGTGCTAAGGACAACTTCAGGGCTCGGCCCTGGCTGCAGTGGGGCAGAGGTGTGTTTGCTGAGAGGAAGGGGGGGTTCTTTGCCTACCCTGCCCCGTGGCTATGCTTGCTTTGCTGATAGTGAGCCTCTGTTGGGAGCATTTGCCCCAGGGGAGAGCTGGGAGGGGGCTGATTGCTGCTCCTGGGGGTGTAAAGTGGCTTTCTGGGTGGTGGCTTAAACTGGGATTTGGTCCTTGCTAGGGAGGTAAGTGTGTGTCTCTTTAGCTGAGCTCTGTAGAGCAAGAGTCTTACAAAGATTTGAGGTGAAAGACTTCATAAAATAGTCCAAACCCCTAAATGGAGGGCTTTGATCCTTATTTCCATGCAGCAGGGGCTCGCCTTGTTCACAGCCTGCTGCCTGGGCTGCACTAACCGGGGGGCTGGTCTGTTGTTTTGCTGATTTTCGAGGTGCGTGGCTGGGACGTGCATGAGCGATGCAGGCACCCGGCATGGAGCATCCTTGTCCTGAGCGGGGAGCTGGGAGGAAGACAGTCCCTGTGCTCACATCCTGGAGGGTGAGTACCTTGGTGAAGCTGCATTTTGGTATTTATGACTGACAAGGGGGAAAAGCCAGTACACAGAAAGCCTTGATGGTTTTCTTTAAAACTTCCCAAGTGCTTTGTCTTATTGTATTTACAGGGGTTTCTTTCTTGATAAAACACACAGCATTGAAAGGGTGTGCTATTCTCAAGCAGGAAACCTCTCTTTCATCAAGATTTTAGCCTGGGATTCAAACCCTGAGGTTTAACCTTTTAAAGGGTGTTCAAAAATGTCCCATAAAACCCTGAAGCCCCTACTGTGCTTTGGACAGAGAGGAACTGAGAGGAGGCTTGTGCTGGAGCTGCTCTGCTGCCCTCCTGCCCCGTCGCAGCCCTGCCCTGGGTTACTGCATGGGCAAATACTCTTAAAAGGTAGGTCCTGCACAAACCAGGCTGCCCCCTCCTTTATGCGTCCTCGCTGCTTACAGAGGCAACAGTACTTCTGCTCGTCATAGCATGTACTTGGCATGTCACTTGCCCTGGTTGTGTTTGGAGCACTGGGCAGGGTTTGCGAGAGAGTGCTTGCTCACTGTATTTATGTGAGGGACCCGGTACAAGCTGAAGACCACACGCTGTGTCATGCACTGGTGGGAGGAACTGAAATGAGGTCCCTGTGCCAGTCCCCACAGTGGGAGAGCGCGGAGCGGCCCCTCAGCCCACACTGAGGAACAATTGGGGCACTTCTGACGGAGTCGTGTTCCTGTTTTTCTGCGTCTATTTTTGGTGAAACAAATATGTCCCTCAGCAAGCAGCCTGACTCCTGCCCTGACAGCGAGGGGTCAGCCATGCAGCTCCCCAGGCTGGAGCCAGAGTCCCCAAACACTTCCAGTGCCAAAACCCTGCTTGATGCTCCCGGGGAGCAGAGCACTGCAACCCCCAGTGACTCTGGTTTTGATGTTCCCACACAGCATGCAAGAAGGCAGGCAACTGCACATGAGGCTGCCACTTGCAAGGGAGTTCGGAAAAGCCACTTCCAGGGTGATAAAGAGGCTACATATTTAATGATTAAATAAGGTAAAAGACTTTATGTACTAATGTACAGCATTCTTGTGGAGCGTTGTTATCTTGTGGTCTGTGATAATGTGCATGTGNCTTGTCCTGTCGTCGGGCACCGCTGAGAAGAGCCCAGTCCCACCCTCCTGACACCCGCCCTTCAGACACTGATAAGCCCTGAGGAGATCCCCCTCAGCCTTCTCTTCTCCAGGCTGAACAAGCCCAGGTCTCTCAGCCTTTCCTCCCCAGGGAGATGCTCCATCCCCTGAGCATCCTTGTGGCTCTGCGCTGGCCTTGCTCCAGCAGCTCCCTGTCCTTCTGGCACTGGGGGCCCAGCACTGGACACAGCACCCCAGCTGCGGCCTCCCCAGGGCAGAGCAGAGGGGCAGGATGGCCTCCCTCGCCCTGCTGCCCACACTCCTGTTCATGCAGCCCAGGACACCGCTGCCCTTCTTGGCCCCGAGGGCACAGCGCTGGCTCAGGGACAGACACATTCTACTCATATATGAATATAGCAGTGACTGCAATATTGGGTGACACTTCTCCTAGATACACAGCGGCAAGCACCCCCACTCTGACAGCTGTGACGGGGAAGACCCAGGACCAACACCAGAGCCAGGCTTTGAAACAGGGACTTCCAGGCTGGGTCTCTGATGCAGGCCTTGTTTTGGTCCTTCATGTAGCCCTCTGCCATCCCACTGCCATGGTGGCTAAGAGGCTGACCAGGAGTGGGTGGTGACCCTGGGCTTCTCCTGGGATGCTGGTCGTAGCCACAAGGACTGACAGCATCTGCAAGCATCCCGGATGGGGTGAATTGTGGTGTGGGATGATGCGGAGGGCTAGTGACCACATGGGGTTCATTGAGACTTTCCCCTGAGGGCCAGCGTGGCCCGAGTTTCTAATATACGCTACATTTCTCGCACTACAGCCATGGTGACTTGACATATGAGATGCTGTTGGCCTGGGTGGAAGTGTATCAATATGGATCATGCTGGTGATGGGGCTGTTGCTGGGGCTGGTTGGAAATCCTGGGCTCTGCCCTGGCCTAAAGCACATGGTATCAGATGTGCATGGCAGTGTGAAAAGCCATGTCTAAGCCTCTGAGTCCTGGTGTACAGGATAAAACTGTAAGTGTATTTGCTCCTGCTGTGTGGCAGAAAGGAAAGGAATAATTTGTTTTGGCTGCCTCTTGGAAACTAGTCTTTAAATTAGTGTTTCCTTCTAGTGTTTATCCCAAATGCCTCTTAGCACTTTGGTTGTTTCAATTTTCCCTGCCTTCAGAAAATCCATCTGAAAATATTTGAAAAAAATACTACAAAAGCTCTGACTTGCTTCTTTCAATTTAAGCCTCTTGTGCCACTTGATCCAGCAACTGCTGCATTTTTAAATCTCCTTTTGTTTATGGATTAGTTTTTTGAGTTTGGGTTTTTTTTTTCCTTCTCCCTGTTCCTTTCCCATTAATTCACACAATAGGAGCAGGGTTTTTCCCAGCTCTCTGAATTCAACATGATCAGATTGAGCATCAGTTTGGCCCTTGCTAAATCTAGTATGCTTGAAGCCTCCTGTACCAGCGAAGCTTCTCCCTCCAGCTGGCCAGTCAGGGTGGATTGAGGCACAGTGGTTTTGGGGAAACAGTCTGGAAACCAGAGCTCATCTTATCCAAAAAGGAGGCGATACAGTGCAAAGTGGTGAGATGCTGAAGCCTTGATGAAAGCTAGAGGGTGGGGAGTTTCTTGGGAAGGTGTCCCTGTGTGTGCCAGCCCAGCATGCTCCCACCTTGCAGGCAAAATATATATATTTTTTTGGGATGTCTGGTGAGGCTGGAAAAACATCCCTCTCTGCAAACCCTTCCCAATGACACATACAAAGATGCAGGTGCATTTTCATTCAGAGAGTTCTTTATTGTTGTTATTTCTAATGTGGTCATGCACTGGGGTGTAGAAAATGCTGCTGCTCTTGGAAGTAATCTCAGTTGAAGCTCTTAATGCTGTTTTATGCTTGTAATAACGCATTAGCTCTGCTCTGTGTTAGCTTGTTCTGAAGCTTAATGGGAGTCTTCTTTGAACGTATCTGAGAAGCCATCAAATCCTCTCTTAGCTAAAAGTCAAGCAATCTCCTTGGAGAGCAGTTTGATGGGATTGCTACTAATCTCAGCCTTAATACTCTTCGCCCATTAAGGTAACCCTGCCAAGAGCTGGGGCAGGTCCTGGGGCTGTTCATTGCAGGAGCCCACTAAAACATGGGAGGTTGCACCACCACCTGAAGCTCTGCCCAGCTGGTGTGCAAACCATTGCTTACGGCACACTTATGGTGTGGAAAAGTAGAAACACAGTTGCTAGATCTCAACTTCTGACTGCACTTGGGAGCTATTCAGAGGAGAGATGGGTCAGGATCCTGCCAGCTTGCAGAGAGAAACTGTAAGATGCTGCTCGTGTGACCTATGCTGGTGGCCTCTGGGCTGAACAAGTACTTGTGCCATCACCTCCAGCGCCAGGCGAGTGATTTGGGAAGGGACACCTCCACCCTGAGCTTCCCTCTGCCCAGGAGCCTTGAGGGACCTTCTGCTCCCCGGTCAGGCACAGGTTTGCAGGGGAGCTGCTGGCATTTCTGAGCATCACAACTGTGTGGCCAACACATCTGTGACCACCTCAGGACCCCCAGAACAATGTGGTAAATAGGCTGCATTGCTTCTGTAGCCTCACTGGCATTCGTAAGGCTTTTCAGATAAATCAAAAGAGAAGATCCCTGCCCTAAATGAGCATGTTGTTTACATTAGAGAAAATGATAAGGAATAAACATAAAAGGAAAATCAAAGGATTAAAATCAATGAAAGTTAATAATCTGAATATATTCAAAGATCTGGGCTAAAGAAGGAAGACGACAAACCATGGGTGGAAGTCAAAGGCCCTAATAAGACAGGGAGTTACGATGGAAAAAACAGAGCCATCTATTCCAGCTGAAAACAAGAGCAGAGATGGCTTTCATCAATGGTCTTCTCCTTCGTCTACTCAAATTTTAAAATGCTGGCTACAATGTTTACCATTGGTTTAAATGAATTTAGGTCATTAAAAAAGGGAAATTTAGAATGTGATGTTCAAATTTAAGCATTTTTTTCTCTTAGCAATTTTTAATGTAAGAAAAGGTTAGCCCATCTTGAGAGTTACTGTTTCGTGATGTGGCAGGAGTGCTGTTTGACTTTGGGCCCAGGTTTCCACAAGGAGAGCAAGAGCTGAGGTAGGAGTAAACTCTTGGTCCCATGGAAGTCACTCATGTATAACCTTACTGATTTTTCAGGTAATAGGGTCCACCCTTGGCAATTGTTGCCCCTGAAAAAGGCAATTTTCTAGTAAATACAGTATAGCGATAGTTCCAGTGCCCCAGAATGCTGTCTGGGGTTAAGCCGCCTCCTCCTCTGCTATGCAGCACCCCTTACTTTAATGGGCATCCAGATCTGGGTACAGGAGGAAGCCCATGAAAGTGGAATCATTGATGTTGTCAGCATAGACGCCATTGTTGTCCCCCTCCCCGTATACCTGAAGCCAGACCTCATCCCCAGCATTGAGGTGCAGCAAGACGGAGCCGCTCGCTTGGTCAACATTGTTCTTCTGGAACTGGTCGTAGGTGAAGATCACCGCCTTGTCCTTCTTGTAGAGGCTGACCTTGACATCTGTCAGGTAAACTGTCAGGTGGTAGGCGAAGTAGTACACACCAGGGATGCTGCAGAGGAACTTGCCAGTGCTGGCATCGTAGTGGCTCTGCTCGTTGTAGAAGATCTTACTGAAGCGGATGGGGACGTTGGGGTGGGGGGCTCGCTCTGTCAGCCCCACGCTGAAGGCAGAGCGGTAGATGAAGGCGCCTTCACCCTTCTGCCCCATCTGCCCTGGGTATCCGGGAAATCCTCTCGGCCCTTCCCGCCCTGGGGGTCCTATTTCGCCTTGGTCGCCTTTGGGGCCTGGCACACCTATGGGACAGAGTGGGGACAGGGAGTTGTTTGCACTGTGCTGGCAGCCGCTGTCCACTGGCCCGAAACGCAGTGCGGGCTGTGGCATGAGGAACTGCTCGGCAGCACGAAGCAAGAGGTGTCCCTGAGGAAAGGCTGGATGTCCTGAACACCCCCATGAGCTGAGTCAGTGAGTAGAAAGCCTGCTCACCCCCCTGGCTGTGTGCAGAGCTGCTGAGAGCAGCATGTTTGAAAAAACATAATTAATTGGAAAAACAGCCATCAAACCAAGCTCTTTCACCTGGGTTGTGGAATCTCCATCCCTGGAGATATTCAAAAGCCATCTGGACAACGGTTGGGCATGGACCTACCAGATACAAGACCTGCCAGGGCTGGGGCTGCCCGTGGGCTCCAGCACCGACATACCCCCTGCTCCTCACCAACCTTCCTCTCCTTTCTCTCCCTTCTGTCCATCTTTTCCGTCTTTCCCGTCCCGGCCGGGGAGCCCGTTGTGACCAGGGTAACCAGGCGCTCCTCCCATCCAGTTGGCACATGGCGTTTTGGGGTCAGGCTGGACCTCCTCGGTGGCTGCCTCTGTGCTACGGGGGGCCACCAGCAGCAGCGAGCAAAGGAGGAAGGCTGCTGGGCCCCTCATCATCGGTTCTTGATGTGGACAATGGCTTTGTTAGCTCTAAAGGTTAATAGGGGGAAAAAAAAAATATTAAGAAAAACCCCACCCTTGAATAATGGAAAGGCCCAGAAGCCTAAAGTTTGAATCAACATGTCCAAAGCAAAGCAATTCTGCTCGTCCCAAGGGCCCCTCCGCATCCAGCATGATGCTGGTGTGAGCTCCATGAGCCAAGCTGGAATGGGGCTCCTGGGAGCAGCGTGGACCTCAGCCCGGGAGCACATCCAGGGCGGAGAGGAGTAAACGCCAGAGTTACTCCCCTGGTGCTCACAGGCTCTTTGTATGGGCACAGATGTAGCTCCAGACTGAGCACAGCAGATGCCAGGGCATCCGTGGCCGGTTTCTTTGCAAAGCTCTGCTCAAATAGCCACTATATGCTCTAACTTCTGCCTGGCTGAATGGGCAGCTGATTGGAAGCACAGGTCTGGCAGAGCCTGTCTCAAAACCTCGGAAGCCTTTAAATCACCTGCTCAGCTTATCACTGCATGTAGAGCTCGCTAACCTGAGTCTATCTAGTGTGAACAGAAACTACAGCCAGGTTTTCCATCTCCTCTGAGCTACCATATGGAATAATGCTAGTGGTTTTTTCTACCCAAATTATGTTTTTGGATTATGGGAAGATGCACAGCATTTAGACACTGTAGGGTCATATTCTTCTTTAATCTAGTCGCTTTGCTAGTCAGAGCAATTAGTGTGGCTCCCCAGAACCAGGTTGGTGATGACACCCTATGGCCAGCCTGGGGCTTTGTTTTGATGCTCCCAGAAACCAGTAGGACCTTGTTGGGCTTTGGGTCAGGCTTTTAGGAAACAGATATTTTAGAATTACTATTGGTGTGTGATGCTGCTCCCTGGGCAGAGATTATACCCTGGAACAATAAAGATATCCTGTTATGAGGATTTTAAGTGGCATAATAGGCAATAAAAAGTGAATAACAGCATGGCCATTAGAGTCCCTTAGCTCTGTAATTTCCAAGAAAAATAATATTTCAAAGCAATTCCTTTGCAGGGTTGATTTTCCTAGGCAAGCTATTTAAATATCATGTTTTAAATTATGTCTTATTAGCTCTCACATAATTGTTTCAAAGGAAGCTAAATAACAAAGAGGTTATTGTGATTTCAGTTCTTGCGGGATATTGGGGAGGCTTTGAAGAAAACTTCAAAGCTCTGCTTAATGACTTTGGTGAGCAGTACGTAACACATAAAATCACGGAGCTCCTAAAGCCGAGCCCGCCCTGCCATGCTCCAGCAATCCAGCAGCCATGTGGCACCTTGCGGTGTGGTGCCACCCTCCGTGGTCCTGGCTCGGAGGCAGTTTTGGGATGAGGGTACCATGGGATCCAGCGACCACAATCGGAACCTTAGGCAGTGTTCCTGTGTCTCTGCGCTTTGGGAAGTGAAATGCCCCTTTGCAACAAGGGATGTAAGCAATCATTCATGAACCAGGGTGAAACAGGTGTCTATAAAATCCTAAAAGTGGCTTGGTTTGGCAAGCAAGGGTGTGCATATTTGGGCACCCAGTGACATGGCCACTTTGTCATGTCCTGGTGGGTAGCACTAAGCAGAGGGACCCCTGTCCCTGCCCCTGGGTCCCCTCTGGCTTGGCTACATGCATGCACCCCTCCAAAATCAGCACAGGCTGCCTGGGGGCATCTAACTGCATGAAAACATGCTAGTATTAAATAAAAATCTGTCTCAAAATTGGGTTTCTTGAGTTGTGTTTTTGTGATTTTGTTGGGGTTAGTTCTGTTTTATGCTGCCTAGAACTCAAATATCATTAAAATTTTAGCAACGTGTGCCCTAGAGCCAGGTCTTATGCTGATGCAAAATAAAACCCTCCTTTAAATTCAAAAGCAGTGCAAATTTGAGGCAGCCCAAAGCAGGGCTGCAGGGAGCTTTCCTGGCAGAAGCCTGTCCAGCTTGCTCTGAAAGGCTCGAAGCAGTGCCTGTCCACAGCATCCCTGGGTGACTCTTCACTGCGGACACGTTACACGATCTGGTTTTCTCCTTTCTCATAGGAAAAGTGTTGTGATATGCAAATAGAAAACTACTTCTGTTACTACAGTTTGACTTGACCACAAGTGATTTGCTTGTTTGAGAAACAAAGCAGTCCTCTGGCAGAAGTATGTCCTAAAAAGGGAAAGTTTTAAGCTAGGTCTGAGTTTAAGCTCTGGTTTAGGTGTGATATCCCTTTACTATATCTTTCCCATTTCTTTTTGTCTTTCCATCTGATGCTCAGCAGTGTAATGCAATATAATTTGCTATATTTGAATGTCAGTTGTACCTTTCAGACAAGTAATAGATGAACTAAGTGCTCTTGGTGGCTTTCAGTTAATATAGTAGCTTCCAAAGGAATTAAAGCTTATATGCATTGTACGAAGCTTATTAATTTATCAGCAGAAATCAGCATGTCATGCATAAGAACAATGCCATTCATAAGTGCTACGTAGTGATTCAGACCATGATTCAGAATTCAAATGCTACATAACTCTATTTCAATATTACATATTTATGTATAAATATATAAATAAACTGTCTGCACAAAACATAAAAAATTCATCTGTTTTCCAACTCCAGCATTTTCTTCAAAGGGTATTAACCAGGGGTTTGGCTTATGTTGATCTTTTCTTCTTTTTGTAATTGCTTGCAGCATAGTTTTTGCTGAAGTTTCAGCGGTGACTTGCTCCAGGGGGCCCGCACCTCTAAATCTGGGTGGTGCAGGTTTCTGGCAAGGTGCTGATATGATCCAGGGAGACTTGGGGCAAAACCAATCTCCCCGGGAGTCTTTGAGGAAAGAGGTGAATTGAAAAGTACCAGTGCAGTACTTGCTGTTACAGCCATGTGGTTTTGCACTGTTGTTCCTGACTACTTTTGATTTAAGAGTTTTGATCTCTAAATAGTGTTTCCAAAAACAGGAGTATGAATCTAAGGAAGATCAGCTATTCTTGGTTTAAAATACCGGCTGGTTATTCTGAGAATAACGCTAAGAAAGGAAACTTCTTGTGAACAGAAAAGTCTGTCTGTCTGATTCAGCCCAAAAGAAGAGAAAATCCTGAACTTAGTAAGAGGGGAAAAAAAAAAATCATGCTTACCAGCTGCTTTGAGTCCTAGTCGCCTTGCTGCGGTCTTTTTAGAAATGAAGTCCGGCTACCGCATCGCTATCCCTAAGGGCACGGGAAGCTGTCAGCTCAGACACTGCCTTTTCCATTTGCTGTTGCGCATGCTGACTTAAAAGTTGTGCTTTCCCGTTAATTTTTCCTGGCCATCACTTAAGTTTTGGACAGCTTATATAATCCGGTCACACTGGGATAGCTTACAAAGATAGCCTTGATGGGAAAAAAATGGGTTTGGGAATTTGGTAGGATCTGAAGGAGCAATGGTTTGCTGGAAAAGCCCATGTGAAAACCTGATCATCCAGGGCTGGGCTTGTACAGCACAAGCTGCTGCTCCACGTAAATTGGGAAATGTTGTTAGCAACTGATGGAGAAAGTGTATCTACAGCCTTGCATTAACGCACTCAGATGTTTGTTTTTTTTTCAATGTGTTAGTAAATGAATTATTGTGCGAGAAGTTTTGGCTTCTCCTTGTAATAGCAAGGGCAATGGTTCCTGCCTGGAGGCTGCTGCCACACCAAAGAAGGGCAAAGCTGCCTGAGGGGAAGGGCAGCGCTGGGGGAAGAGTTTGTCTTAAGCCAGCCAAGCACATGCCAATGCTATTGTAAATCATCAGAATAATTTCAGACCTACGGATGGCTTTCAACCTATCACACATTTTGGCTTTAAGTCAAAACAAAGTCTTTTTTTTCCCTGTGTCTCTCTCCTTCCAAAACAGGTTGAACCTCAGAGAGTGGAGGTTTTCCTCTCCAGCCGCTCTGGAGCAGTTCAAGGTTAGCTAAGTGGGAACTTGGCAAACCTGGGCTCACAAAATTGGACCAGGAAAAAATAGTGTGATGCATGTTGTTGCAACTGGGTGTGGGGAGCCAGTGTTGGGGAGCTGGTGTCCTTGGGAGAGGGGAAACTCATCCAAGTGAATGTCAGCAGGACAGTATCCCAAATTATTGAGTTGATGTCAAGACCTGGCTATCTGGAAGGACTAAAAGGATGTATAAATGAACCCATAAATTATTTCTTATAGGTAGAGCTGGGAGTCAGCAAGGGTGAATTTTTAAGTCCTGAGGGTGCAGAAGGGAGGAGCCACAGGACGGCTGCTTGCTGCCTGCCTTATTTTGGTCAAGCCCGTAGGCCAGCATTTGAAGAATTTGATTTTTAGTTTTTAGAGGGGATGATGCTTTTTCCATGCAATGTTGAGACTTAAAACAATCCCTCATGTAACCCCAGTAAAATATGACAGAGATCCAGTTGGATCTGTTGTTTTCCTCTAAATGTGATTTTCTAGAGCCATGTGTGTGTTTGTGTGCGTGTGATGCCAGTGTTTCTGTTGAAGTCTCGTCTCCTGAGCAATGAATGGCGGGGCAGGATCTTGGAACTGAAATAGGAATTTTTTTTGCAGTGGAGATGAGAGGTTTTCGGCTGCCTCTGCCCAGGGTGTGAGCAACACAGGGCTGGTTTCCCTGCCAGCTCTTGGCTTGAACCCCAAAATGCATGGTTGGGGTATTTATTAGGCTGCCAGGACTTTAAAATTGGACCTGACGTGTTTAATAGGTAGTGCTGCAATTACCTCATGGCCTTTCAGTTCAGTTGTTAGGAAAATACCACAGTGCTAAATCTTTCAGTGGTCCATCAAACAGCCTCCCAAACATTATCCCTGCCTCCCAGAAGAGGGGTGGAAGTTTGTCTCTGGGGGTGCAATCAGCTGATACAGCCCCTGACACATTCGCTTGTGGTTATGTTGTCTTACACATTTGGTTTGCGAGTTGGTGCTGGCTCCTGTTCCCGCTGCAGAGGGAGATATTGTACAATCCAGTGAGGTACTTCTGGCTGGGTGACAGGAAAACAAGGTGACAAGCAAAACCTGCCACCAAATGCAGACTGGGTGGGCAGTGCCCACAGCTGAGGTGCTCAGAGGCAGCAGCTCTTGTTGGGACTGGGGGGCCTTTTTGGCACTGAGAAAGCTGCTGTTCCCGAGTCCTGCAATACCTTCTCCTCTTTGCACTGCAGTCACCAGATCTCCAGGGCGAGACACGTTGCCCGTACCTAACTCGGCTACAAACCTTGTGCTGAGCCTGACCTTGCTTTCTCTCTTGGATGTGATGCAAGCCTGCAAATATGAAAAATACAAAACCCACTTCATGGACTGTGGATCGCAGCTGTCACTAAGAATTAAAAATAAGCAGAAAGTTACATTTAGCCATCTATAAACAGCAATAAAATAGAGCACGAGGCTCATTATCAGCTGTGCTTCATCAGCGCAATCACGATCCCTGCTGGTGCGATCTGATGGGTGAAAAGCCATCTTGGCCAGGGGGAGGTCGGGATGGCTGCCCAGGCCAGCCTGGCCCCATGGGCAGGATCCGTGCCATGTGGGCTGGAGAAGGGGACCCCAACTGCCCACCATTGTCCTCCCGCAGCGGGGTCGAGCCAACACCGCCGCGGAGCCCAGCCCATGGGATCCGTTGTCCTCCTGGTCGTCCCTTCCTGAGGCTGCTGTGCCCCCCCTCCGCCCCGGGGCTGGGGCTCCTCCACCGGGAGCTGCCCCCTGCCCTTCCCCAGCTCGCTGTCCCTCCGGGACGCCTGGCCCTTCCCTCATCTTTCTGCTGGCCCTGGATACCGCACGTCCCAGAAACAACACACATTCCCCACTTTGCTAAAAACGGCAAAAACTGTTTATGGCATTTAGCAGGCTGACTGACAGGCTGTTGCATGCTATTTTTGTGCGGCCCAAGGCTGTCTGCGGCGGAGGGACACAGCCTCCATGCCAGGGGCACTGCTGGCTCTGTCCCTGGGCACTACCAGCACCCCCGGCTGAGCAGGCTCACCACCCAAGTCCGCTTGTGCAGCCAGGCAGATCCCGTGCCCGTCCCTGCTGGTGCCCCATGGGCACCTGCATCGGTTGCAAGATGGTGCCAACTGCTGAGGAGCCAACCCCAAAGAAAAAGCAGTAAAATGGCCTTCAGCGCTGGTGCCACTGTCAGCAAGGACCTTAGCCACAAACTGCAATTTTCCATGATCCCATGCATTGCTGTGCACCCACAGCCTTCCCCAAACAGCATTGTACTTCCCCTCAGCAGCTAATTATTAATGGGAAAGAGAAGCTGTCTCCCTGTGGGCAGGCTGGAGGTATCAGCCTGGTCCTGTGTGCCCTTGGGGGCTGCTAAGGCCCTACTCCGGCAGGCTGGCTCCCGTGGGGTCTGCCATGCTGGTGGGTGCACCTTGTGCAGCGTGGCATCGGGCTGCTGCGGCCATTCGCGTACCCCACGGTGCCGCTGGGGAGGCACGAGGGCCATCGGCACGGCACGTGGTGCAGCCGTGCCTGCTACAAGCTCATGGACGCTGGTGTTCTCACTGGATTTTCCTACATGAGGGCAGGGAGGCGGCTTAAGTGGATCCAGGGACAGGCTGCCCTGGCAGCAGTGGCCAAGGAGGGCTGTGCAGGTGCAGCGCGGCTTGTGCCGGCCCGCAGGAGGGGCCGAGGGCTTTGCGGGGCCACGTGGAAGCCTAGCTGGGCTGCACACGGTGGGTTGCTCACCCAAGGCGATGGCAGCATGGGTCGGGTGGTGGAGGGGACAGGTGCCCCATAGGTGCATGCCACGGTGGGGATGCTGAGCCAGCATTTGGGGGCCACCAGAAGCCAGCAGCGAGGAGGGGGCACATCCTGCTTGGCCAGGCAGGGGGAGCCCTGGCCCTCCCCCGGCTGCAGGACCATGGGACGTGCCTGACACCTTTGCTTTTGCAGGATGAATCCGTCTGCTTCTCAGCAGCAGGGTTACTGATTTTTCGGCCCGTTTCACATGGACAAACGGGCTCTTTTTTTCCCTGCATTGGCCAGCTCGGGCAGAACAACTCCAATGGGCTTGAGCAACAGTGTGTTTCTCTTCTTCGTGATCACAAATAAGCCTCTCTGGCCTCAGGGGATCCCTGCTTGGCTCCCGGCGAGGGATCTTGGCGCAGCAGGGTTTCCCATGCCGAAAGGGACATTGAGATGCATTTGCTAAGGAAACACGGCCCTGTAAATACTGCTCAAAGTTCCTTTTATTAACGTTATAGCTGTTCCCAGGGCACTCGTTTCTGCACTGGCAGTTCAGGGTGCTGCTTTGGCTTCGCTGGGCTGTGCCAGGGAAACACAGCCAAGGGCCCATGTAGGGGGTTATGCACAACTCCATCCAGCTCCCCTCCACCCTCACACCAACTTGCAGCTGAGCCAGGTACTGGCTTCTTTCAGCACAGACTGGTCTTGTTCTGGGGCTCATTCTGGGCTGGGAAGAGGCCGGGCAGGGAACAGAATAACAACCTCAGTGATCTGGTATGCGGAGCACTCCCCTGCAACATCCCCTGCCAAAACGTCCTCCCCAGATTTCACTCCCAGCAGTGATCACATCTTTCCGATGAGGCACCTGAGAGTGTACCTCTGCCCAGCTCTCTCCTTCAGCTTTGCTCCATAGGCTGATCTATTAATACGGTATTTAATGAGTTTTCTACTTGCCTGTTAAAATGACACTGCATTGCAGGCTTGCAGCTGATAATCACACAGCCCCCCAAAGCCTACTTGCATTCATCGAAAACGCATTTTTACAAAGTAGATAAATTATTTATTAGCAGAACATTTCTGAATAATTCAGGCACGGAAGGGAGCAGTTTCCTTTGCACACATGAATTTCCTCATTATCCAAGTCAGCCAGGCCCCTTGGCTGTGAGGTTTGGATAATAGATGGTGCTAACCACCCTGGCACCGCACGCCTGGCCGAGCACCGCCTCTGCCGGGGGGACGAGGGGCTGGTTTGCAGTGATACCCCAAAAGGAGCCGCTGCTCGCTCCGGGAGGGCACGCCGGGGTTTCCTCCAGGCACCTCAGCAGAGATGCTCCTGCAATTCCTATCTGCTGGGCCCAGCCAGGCCCTGTCCCCCGGGGCGTGTGGGCTGTGGGGCGGAAGGGAGCCGTGACCCCAGCCAGCTGAAAACAGAACGGAAGAGAAAAAGAGAAAAAGAG
>VZTV01086837.1:1044-14539 GCA_013400875.1 Anhinga rufa | reverse complement strand
GGGTGTGCAAAAAAAGCTACCCTAACTTGTGTTAACCACCACCAGGCTTTGCTGTCCTCACATACTACTGAATGTTTAAATATTTAGCTTGTTAGCTAAGAGGCAGCTAACTGCACCTCATTTTCCTTCTCTGGGCAGGGGAAGAACTAGTCTAACCCAATTTATTCCCATTTTTAAATACAGCACTGCTTCACTATCAGATCCATGCAAGAGAAAGACAACAAAATTTTATTTTAAATTAAAATCAATAAAGACCATTTCCCAATTTTCCTCAAAAATGCCAGTGGTTCATGGGCTTGTGGGCTTAGCTGAGAGGTTGGGAAGGAAGCCAATAAAAATCAGAATTTATTATATGCTGGTCTAAGTTTTTAATTGAGTACACACAGGCCTTTTGGAGTGAACTTGGTTTTTATTTTACCCCAAACTACTATAAGGGTTGCTGTGACACAAAAAAGCCTGTGGCTCAATTTCCCCAGCATTTCTTCATTGGTTTGTAAAACTGGCAGAATACATGAAAATCTTTCCCTGAAGAGCACGAAGCTTGAAGGAACTTCTGTCCTGCAGCGTTATCTTTTTACACACAGCCTGCAGCGTAGAGTAAATGGAAAGCGCTAAAGAATACAGCCCTCATCAAACAGAAGCACCGATTTGCTGTTATGGCCTTAGCAGTATTTCTCAGAAACAAAGTGGGAGAGAGAGAGACAAGAGGTTTAATGATTTCCACCCATAGTGCAGTCTGAGTTTGATCCATTATGACTGTGGAACAAACAAGTGACACATGCCACTGCAACAAGTCCACCAGAGCCCTCAGAGCCATCACCAAAGCATGATGCATTTCAAAGCGGGGGCCTCAAATCCCCATCGCAGGTATGCAAAGTCTCACAGACACGTGGGAAGGAAGAAAGGGTGTTTCACCAGGACAGCCAAAGCCTGCTCTGTCCACTCCGCTTCCTCCTTTCACCCCTGCCTCCTCTCCTGCTTAAGAGCACTGCTGTGCTCAGTCACAAACCGCAAGTGAGACGAAAGCTGCCGTCAGAAGTGCTGAGCTGTTCAGGGCTACCTTTGGTTACCCTCCTTTAAGCTGTTCAAACACTAATGAATTACCCATTTACTTATACTACCCAGATGTTTGCCATCTAGAAAAATAGATTATTATTTGTAGAAGGTTTTGTTCCATCACAAGAATCCTGTAAATAATATATTGGGATCAGAAAGCCAATACCACGTGGCAACTTTTACACACACCAGCACGGCAGCAGGGGGGAGGTGGTGGGGAAGAAGAGGAAAGAGAGACGCTTCCTGACCACTGGTTAGAAGTTAAGAACTTTCACAGTGAGCATATCAAAGAAGCAAGTGTTCACTAGAGTTCATGCTGTTGGGGTAAGGAGGTTACTTAACACTACAGATGGAGAATGAGGGTGACAAGTAACCTGAAAGGTTGGTTTATTAATTGGATTTTGATCTTTTGTTTCCATATATATAGATTACACTTTTATATAAATAGATATTTGTATGGGTATATATGTATAAAATATNTTATATAAAACAAAGTAAAATATAAAATATATTCCATTTTATACATATATAAATATGACATCCTAACATTTCATGTCATATTTTCCACCAAAAAAAAGACCAATTTTAGTAAACCCTACAAATATAAGCAGCCTCAAACCCTACCTCTTCTTTTATTTTTTACGTAAGATTTCTGAGGAGTTCCAAGCAACGTTTAAAGAGAACTCCAGGGCTTTAATTGAAATGGCATGAGATGCTGAACCTTTAACAACAGTGTCTTTCAAACCCTGTGTCCATTATGCACTGAAATGCCTATCAAAAAAAAAATAAGGAGGAAGAGGTTTTCAGCATTCTCATTAAATTCTGACTTTTTCTCATGGTTCTTGTAATTGAGTTTCACTTACAGTTGTCATGAAGTTTTATAAAGTAGACAAAACAGTGATTTGCTGGTAAATGTCTGTATATATGGAGGGAAATAAATATTTGAGAAGTACTCAGCCTGCTTTCTTCAAACATCAGGGAGAAAGACAAAGAATACAACTCAAGCAATGTACAATTCAAGAGGGACAGCTTTTACAAGGAAAACTTTCATCTGGATGGCTGAGTATCGCTGCAAGAAATCAAGTATGCTTAGCAATCCAAGACAAGCTGTCATGACACTGCATGTCAGAGTTTACTGCAAGGTGCCCATTTGAGTTGTACCCCTCACACGTATTACTGTTAAATGATTCGGTTTGGGCCTTTTACAATTTCACCTACAGAACTGGAGAGAAGAAAGAAGAGCTTACCCATAAAAAGTGTATGTAATAGAAGCAAGGGGGGCAAAAGGGGACTACTAAAAGTAAGGAGCTGTTAATTATAGATAGAGTAAGACCAAACTGCTGAAAAGAGCTCCCAAGAGGGTTGGTCTCTTTCATTTGTTTTGGGTAGGGGGTTTGTTTTGTTTTAAGATGCATTGGCATTGGTTTAGCAGGGTGATCATACTCTGTAGCAAAAGAGTTTGAGCTGAGAAAAATACAGCAACTCTACACGGACTGACAACTCTGTTAGGTGATACCACTGTGCTCTCTCTGTACAGATGAAAAAGAAAAAAGTAGCAGCAACAGTGACAGAGCCAGGAAATGACCCAACATTTAGTTTGTCCATCGCTGTATTGTCTTGTTATTTAAGTCATTGTATCACCAGTGTCTCTCCTATTCATTAAAGCCAGTATAATACTGACTAGAAGGTCTTTGATCACATGAACAGGGAGCCACAGCTCAGACATATGAACAACATGGGGCACTGGGCTGAGGAGTCAGAAGATCCTGGATTACAGGACCCTTGTAATTTATTGCATATTATTCACAGGAGAGACCTGAACCCAGGTTTCCTCTCATTTTTCCCATACTGCTACCTCGCACTTTTTTGTTAAAGTATTATATCTGGTCTCCCGAGCTGCAGCAAACTTAGCTGTATACATGAAGCACAGTTTAGCAGGGTTTCACTACACTTTTACTACACTTTTCTTGATACAGAAATATAAAACCAGCTTGTGCATGTTCAATACAGCCCCCAGCTGGTATGTTCTGCCTTTACCTGACACTCAGTTGGAAGCTACTGTGGTCCTGGAGACAGCACAGATGGGAATATTTCACAGGATCTTTCCCTACTGATCATCCTCTCAGGTCCTTCCAGTTGCCCCAGAGCCCTACCCTCTTGGACCAGCTTAGGCAAATCCATTCCCTCATCGGTATTTACACCCTTCATATATTTGTACACATGGCTATAATCCCGTTAAGTGGCAAGATGGTCATACTGGTCTCACAAAGGCTAGCCAGAGTGAAGGAGCCCAGCATTCAGCTGCCACATTCTCACACACAGCAGCCTGGGGTTTGGTTTGATATGCTAAACATCACCATACCATACGTCTTTGCTTTGAAATACTACTTAAATGCAGGCTGCAAGTGCAAGAGGCCTCCAATTAACAGCAGAGAGCAGGGCTGAACTCACATATTCCCATATATGACCCTTGAGGGAAATGAATGCACTTGCAGTCTGGGTTCCTTCCTGCCCCAGGCATGTGCATTACAGATCCTGAGCAGAGCCCTTACGTGCCTGTGCCTTGGCTTCCTTGCCATACACTCAGGAGAGCCACCTTTCTCTCTTGCTGCAGTTCACTGCAAGGACAGCTCTACTAGCGTTCCAGAGCACAGTGTTCTGCAGAAGCACCAAAGCCAAGCCAAGCCTGTCTCACAACTTCCCGTGGCTGCAAGCAGTGTCAGAGCCTCACAGGCAAGGCAGCTGGAGAAGGACAGTTAGTCCCAAGATACCCCTTTGGGTGTCACGACATTAGGGCAAAGGTACCCCGTCAGCTACTCTGGCCAGGCACTGACTGGCAGCAACAAAATTCTCCTCTTCCCCACTCCAGTCACACAAGGCTGACAGCGCCGATGCTGCCTGACCTCAGCTCACTAAGTCACAATCCCCAGAGCATCACTTTCCTCCGTCCCCAGCTATTGCAACTCCAGATGGCAAGGCAAGATACTTAAACCCTTTTTGTTTCTCATTCTTGTCTTACACCTTCCCCATTGACCACTGCCAGCCCCTCCTTCCAGCCTGCCACTCTAACCAGCCACCCCCAGCTCTGCAGCCATAAGGCTTCCCACTCCTCAGTCAGTACACAGCACTAGAAGAAACCGGGCAGCATGAAAAGGGGCCTCCAAGGTGTTAATGCAAGGCACTGCCTCTTGCAATGGCTCTGCTCATGGCAATACGCTGCCTAAGAACCAGGGCTTGGCAATCTCTACAGTGACAGGGATGGGAAAGATCTAATGTTTCTCTCACTCTGTGTTAACTTCCCTCCACTGTTTTCTCACCCTTCCTTCTGCTCCACTTGGCATCTCAGCACCATTTCACTCTTCTGTACTCCCATTTCCTTGTTGTGGCCACACAGAGCAACTAACCCAAGCAACTACTTTGCCAGTACCCAGCTAAAGGTGCCCACAAACAGCAGTCAGGGCAGGTACTCCACACTGCCCTGCCAACACACCTAGCAGAAGTGCCTGGGACAAGAAGGCAAACTCCACTTGGACAGCCCAACCAGCTTTGCTAGCTTTTGCAGACAATGTGCACCAGTTCTGCGTATACACTCACGACAGCTAACAAGAGACTGGTCAAAAGAAAAAGTATATATACATATATCCACAAGAAATCATACTATTCTCCTTTTCATACACATTCCAAGGAAGTAGAACTTGCTAAAAGCACCAAACTGGCACTGCTCTTCCTCCACCCTACACTGAGGAGGGAATCAGCTTTCACAGCAGGTCCCAAAGCCACAGGACTGCACACAGGGTACTCCAGATTGCAGCTACTTTCATACTACTTTGGTCCCAGCACTCAGATCTATATATTGTATGTAGCCCTACCAGTCCCCTTCTCTTGTATAGCCCACTTAGAATACCCCACCCACCAAAAAAAAAAAAATTGCATCAGGGCATGTGAATTTTATTAAACTACACACAGAACAGGTGCCCCTTTAAAGCATGACTCTTTTCCTCTCTGGAAGGCACATGTAGTAGGTTCCCTGGTGTCAGGTGTAGACTCAAGTGATGAAAGAAAAATACATAAATGTTTATTAAACCTTTGTTGCCATTCACACCACCAACTTTCACACCCCAGTGCCAAGCTGTTAACGAATTCCCATGCTGTTCCAGAAGACTTTTCACAGCTCCTGTCAGAAAAGGGAAGTTTCACGAGGGCAGCACTCGCTGGAAAAGTCTCTGCTCTCGCCACCATCAACAAAAAATGTTCACAACCAGCTGTTTGTGGAATAAATGTGTCTTGCCCAAACTATGTAGGAATAAAGAGGAGCTTCCAGTGAGGCATGGGGCCACCATCATGTATACCTCCTGATACATATTTGTCTAAAGATTATTTATGCTAAGAATTCTCAATTTACCTAATGACGAGGACTAAAAATTAGCCATGATAAGCCAAGTGACCACGAGCCAGTACATGAAGCTCCAGGCCAGGTGGCAGCCGTGTGTGTTGGCTACACCTCATATGCTCAGACATGGCATCACCTCCTTGGGGAGCTCTGCAGCTCTAGGCTGCTGCCCAGGCAGGCAGCCCCACGGCAAGGCTCCTCAGGGAGGCAACGCACCACCTACCCCTCCGTGCCACATTTCCTTTCTGGCACCCAAACTCTGCCATGCTGCTGTACAGCTGGCAAGTGCGAGGCAGGGTCCTACAAGCAAGGCGCACACCGCCTGCTCAAGCCTCAGCAGGTCTGTAGAAGTGCCATGGTGAACTGCAGCGAAGGCGGTGTGAAACTGCACAGTAATTCTCTCTGCTGCCACAACTCCTCTTTTCCCCCACAACTAGGTCTTTTATCTGCCATTGGAGACCCTGTTCTAAAAGGAACAGGCAAAGGCAAGATGTTTTCCGCAAGATGAAATGAACGTTGCTATCCTCTCAAAACCACCCAAAACAGGAGGGAGGCAAAATGAAACACCTTCCAAACTCAAAAGGTGACAATTATTACACGCTACATTACAGCTTAGGCAGCCTTTACAGTAACAAAGCTTTGACAAGCTCACAATTTACTTTGTTCATGGAGGACATGGGGACACCTATTCATGTCAGTGTTTTGCACAGCATGTTGCTCAAAGCTTCACCATTTTCAAAAATGCACCTGAGGATCTTCAACTTCTCATGTAGATCCTGTAATTCAGCTAATCAAGAAGCATAAAGAAGAACTAAGTGAGTGTTTATCAATGTATATTGCTAAATGAAATCAATCCCAAGCACTAGAACAGAAGCAGACTTTTCCTATAACTGGAATGAATAAAGCAAATAGCTTTATTTTTTTCTTCTTTTTAGTATCAGAAAATTGTGTTCCCAAATAAATCCTTCTATCAACAATTTAGCAGCATGCTTCTGTCAACCCTAGTTGACAGAACTATATGACTATAGACAGAAAATTCTATAAATTTTCTTATTAAACTAAACAATCTCAGAGATCTATTAGCACTCTGTCTCTGCCTGTACCTCATCTCTCAGCTTGCAAACAGCTAGCACAGAAGCAAGATACTACAGAACATGCTGCATACTTCAGCTACATATCTTAAAATCAGCATGACCTGCAGTATTTGCCCAGGATGTATAAAACACTGGAGAACTGGTCCTTCAGTGTGAAGGTAAATAAACTGACCAAGTAAGAGATTTGTTAGCTGATGGATCTGTAAGGCATTTTCTGTCATTTCAAAATATTATATCATCTGATGTTTTCTAGTGGAAGGTAATTGCTGCCTTAAAGACAAAAATGACAGAAGTCTTTCGTTTTAGACTAATTACAACAATTAGAGATTCAACTTTTATTTTCTAGACGAGTTATTCGGGCACCACATCAAGGGACAGATTAGTACCTGAACCTGCTCATTGTCAAAGCCTGTAGTTCAAAAACACAGTGTCCGTTACCCTCCCTGCACAGTGACTAATTTCCTCCGTGAGTCAATCTGCCTCTCCTCCTTGCTATTCTCACAACAGAGAGATGCCGTAAAAGCAAGGTTCCCCCAAGTGAGATGCTCAGCCAGTGTGGATCACTGCACTGAATGGCATGCCTCCTTGGAGCAGGTTTCTTGCAAAGCCCATTCCCCTTTGTAAGTGCCAAGAATCAAATCTTGGCCACCTAATGCAGCGTGTTCCACATGTTAACTCGCAACACGTTGAGCAACTGTGTTAACTGAGATGGATAGTGCTGTCAAACAGGAAGCTGGCTCACCAGAATGGAAACAGTGGGATACGCTGACCTTTTAGATTCAGAAAAAAAACATCCCTAAAGTGACATGAAATGTTTCATACTAAAAAACAAAACAACTACCTTCGAGCAGAGCTTTTATTCCTGTATTGTGTAAACAAACACATGTGCATGAGTTCTGCCTGTATGCAGAAGCTGAGCCTCTCTCACAGAGCAGAAGCTGACAGAGGAAATGAATCATTATCACCCTGCTTGGAAAGAAGTTTGTACAAGGAGTGCTGTGCTATTAACCACTGCCTGGAACTCCTGGATTCAACACCACTGCTGCTCCCTCTGTTCGCACGTTCAAATACCTAGCTGTACAAAATAACTAAAACCAACAGATAAAATCCAAATCCCCAGGCAAAGCTTCTATTAAACTACTTTAAATGTGCACAGGTTTTATTGATAATATGGAGATGAAACAAACTTACAGGCTTCTCATGCAAAAGAATAAGCACTGAAATAACCTGTTTAGTATAAAAAAAAGCCTCTTGAAATGCAAAGTTCATTGTGGAAAGATTTTTCCCAACTCACCACCTCCTGCCCGTCTCCCTCAAGATTAGGATTTTAGGTTTGTTTTTTTCAAGCTGATATTTTGGGTAGAGGGAGGAAAGCTTTGTTTATTTTAAGATTCCACTGCTACTGGAGAATCATCTCTAAGTGGAAGGGACTGCAGAGCTTTACAAAGAGCTTTGCAGCAATATAGCAGGTAAGTGAAAACACAGAAATCAGCCTGCACGTTTAGCACTACAACTATCGGCCATAAAGAGAGCATGTATATATATATAACCATTATACACAATGTATAATTTTAAAAATGAAAGACTATAATATGCTGTTCAAAATGGCCCTGATACAAAGAGGAATACTAGATACCATCTAGCTAGACACGTAGAGGTTCTATCCAGCTCTTTTGTGCCGACTTCCTCGAAGCAGCAACCTGCCTCATGGTACAGAACAAATGTGTCATGAATATGCTGACTGATCATTATCACCATATTTCACACTTCAGCAAGATCCAGCTAATGCTTTCTAGGCAGGCTAACAAGGTAGGGCTTGTTGTACACCTAGTTTTAGATTAAGCAATCAACACAGCTGATATAACCACTTCCAAGATTTGCCACCAATTTTCTTGCTTTCTCCTTACATCGAACGACCTCAGGTGCTGTCTTCTGCCAGTGCAGAGAAGAGGGAAAAGAACTTTATTGAATACCTTGTGCCTGAGCTGCAGAACTGTGGGAATACCCCAGAGCCAGGAGCGCTGTCTCCACCAGCTGGCTAAAGAGCACATCTTTGCGAACCAGAACGAACTCAGCATGCTCTTCTCGATTATCGTATTCAAGAGAGGCGTCCGACTGCTCCACCACACAAAAGACTGGAATCATCAAACCTAGATGAAAAAAACCAACAACAACAAAACATCAATAAGAGAGGAAGAAGTGTGTCATACATCTCTGATTAAAGCTGTAAACTAAAACACCTCCTAGAAGGCTCATCTTAAAATGGAAATCTGCCTTTCTTCCCTGTGTGATAGCTTTTGTTTTCTTTCCAAGGGAAATACTGAAGTCTCATCACTTGACTCATTTAAAAACCTCACTGAAAGCTCCAGAGAATACAATTCAGGAACAGAATCACAGTCGGCATGAGGACAAACAAGATTTCCTAATAAGATGTTTTCAACATTGCAGAAGTTTTCTACAGTCCCATGCATGTCCCTGTTCTTTCAGGACAGGGCTTTTCCACATTCAGCCACAGGAAAACCTGACATACAAATGCCACTTCTGCTTCTCTCCACACACTGAACGTATGGAGGTATCAGCAGAGGCTAGTCCCACACACAGTTCTTGGCTGGGGTAGGTTTATTTGCGCATTTTCAGTGGCCAGTCTTCTCACTGTGCATGGAAAATGCCCTTGCATTGATTCTGCTGAAAACGATAATCTCGCGTTGGCAGCTGATGCAGACCCAGAGAGGCCGGTGGCTGTTCTCCCACTGCATGTATGAAGAGAGTGAGAACAGCTCTCTTCGAAAGAGGATCAAGGATGAGGAGGAACCACAGAAGTGGAAAACTCAGGGGGTGGTCTGGATTCAATTTTGTTCTGTTTTATTGTAAATTTACTTTTGTGGTTACAGGATCAAGTCATCTATGGCAATAAATTGTGGGGCATGAACTTCAAGGGATTCAGTACTACAGACAGTAGAGAAACAAGCCAATTTGCAAGAGACGGCCCTACAGTACTCAAAGCGCGTGCACAGAGGGAAGATGGAACAGACGGAAAATGTACAGAACTGCACGGCCATTTCCATCGCCTGCTACAGGCCAGGCTGTAGTCAGGGGGTGGCAAAAGAAAAAACATTACCTCCAGTCACAGAAATGTATTAATTGGTTACATACAATTTGTTAGCCCCTAGAAAAACTAGGAAATATTGGGGCAGAGACAAATCTCAGCCTAAAGCAGTTCTCCAAATGTGCTATCTAAGGCTCATAATACTGCCAGTAAGTTCACCTCTCACTCCTGTTCTTCAGAATGAAATATAACCATTTCCATAGATAACAACTATGAAAAAACCCCAAGTATATTTATGAAAGGCCAGACACAAACCACTGTATTCCTGGTCCAGGCACTTCTTTAAGGCAAAAAGAAGAGAAAGCCACATTTCAGTTCTCCTTCTGTACAAAGTCAATTACATATCTTCACAATCTTCTACTATCAGTAGCTTCAGTATTTACAAACCAATAGTTATATATTCCTTAAGAGGAGTCACCCTGCCCTGAAATAGATGCAGTCACACCAGTAACAACTGCTAGGGAACTTAAATCCTCCTTGTCTTGAATTTGCAGAGACTAGATTTACTTTAAAATATATTTTAGATATACAGTTCTCACTTAGTGACCTATCTGGCATGAAGCGGCTACCAATGTGACGTTCTAACTGCAGGACAGCAGCAGCAGCTACAAGCCGCAATATCCAGTTGATGTGTTTTAATTCTTTAGTTTGAAATACATCCTGAAGTAATGTGTAAGTAGGTTACGGCATCACATTGATGCTGTTCCTTCTTCACTGCTTGATTCTGGGTTAAACTGATGCATTTTGCAAGTTCAAACAGCCAAATTTTAACACACAGTGTTACAAAAAAAATCTCAGCGAAAAAATATCTCTAGGTGCTTTCCTGAAAAGACAGTGCAAGGCTGATCCTGTTCCTCTGAAATCAGTGACGAAATTTCTATTCCTATCAAAGGTTAATAACTGAATTCTATTTGTCCATAAACCATTTAACTAGTTAAAATGAAATTTAACCTCTGCAAGCAACAAACTTCCCCTCCTGTCGAACATACAGTCTGTCATAGTGTTTTTGATGGGGCTATTAATATCTTAACAAGAGACTAAGATACTTGGCCAAATGCTGAGGCTGTGATATCGGTTGTGTAAACTGCATTTTGGCAAGACAGGAAAAGTAGGTGAATGCAATCTGATGAGAGGGATGCCACTGCATCTTTTGCCCTTCTGCTGGATGCTTTCCTTGTCACACAACAGCCTTTCCACCTTTTCAGCACAGAAGTTGCACCTATTGTCCACCCTTATTGTTTACTGTCTTGGTACAAACAGGATCTCAAACGCTAGAACTGATGCCATACCTGACATCACTTTATGGATGGCACGAAGGACCCTCAGGACTCTTGCCCGTGATGACTTTCCTGCCCATCCCTGCTGCCCGTGCTTGCAGGGACCCTGCTACAGAAACAGCTTTTGCAAAAACATCTCTGAACTCAGTGACCCAGCGTAACTGATGATAAGCTGCTATTAGTACCTTAAAAACAGAGAGCAAAGGGCAGGTTACCACATCTGCCATTGCTAACCCATTCTCATGCCTCTTGCTGTAGCGTCTGGAATCTTAATACCAATCCTATTTTGCTAAAAAACAACAGTAATCCAACTTATTTCCAAGTAAATCTCACGTCAAGGAAGCTCCATCTGCTTTGCCCTCTATTTCACATTGGAGAGTTAAGCTATAATGTCTCCAATGGATTTATTGCCTCAAACTTCTCTGTTTCCTGATGTTATCCGAAAGTAAATTAACATACTTTCAGTGCGTTGGAATCAGAAGAAAAAACATCTGCAGCCAAAAGTCAGCATGCTCTTTACACACTGATATACACCCTGTCTTGCTCCTAGATGCATATATTATACCTCCAGCTCACTACAGGGCCCTTACAGAAGAGCAAGGCAAAGTAGTCACTGCTCATTGTCGTTTGAATTTAAGAACTTACAGCAATACTCAGAGAGCAGGAGACCAAGCATCCATGATGAAATCTCCCATGCAGTGCTACAGCAATGCAAGCCAGCCTTACTTGTAAATCCTGAAACTCGTCAGCTCTAATGCCTGATCAGCCAGAACTACTGTCGTCCTCCCTCTCCCACACATACACACAAAAAAGGCTTAGGTCCATTTCGCACCGAACTTCCGTGCGCTCGCTGTCCCAGCTTTAGAGAGGTGCTGTGGTGAATGATGCTGCACAGCTCCTGGTAGATGACATACGGCGCTGATTTTCACACACGGAGAAAACAAGGGGTATTCTGAGGGCTAAAAAGGAAACGGTTTGTTTCCCTAAAGGATGAACACAATGCTGGAATGCACACAAAACATTAATAGCAATCACAAATTATACGAAAGACTTTTCCTCCTTGATGTTAATTCACTTAACTGACGTATAAGCAGCGCTCTCATGCTTCTCGCAGAGCTTTGACCCTGTATAGATAGCATCTGCCTAAAATATTAGGGGAGCATAATGCAAGATCTACATAAAGGCTTTTATAAGGACATGCATACACAGCAAGAATTCCTTCTAATCCATGGAAGAGGACAGGGAAAATGCGTTCCTGCTATTACCTGGAAGAACAGAATGGCTAGCAGTGACCGGTTCCTTTGTATATCACATATTTTTAAAACAAATCAGAGATAGGATTTAAGCTCCAGTGTTGCTTTCATGGAAAAGCTGCAATGTACAGAGAAGACTTTGTAAATATTGTTGCATTTTCTGCTGAGACTTTTCTAAGGGGCAGAGAAATTAAGAAGAAATTAAATATGTATCAGAGAGACCTGTGTCCAAATGCACATTTTCTCCTTCTTGCCCATTCCAATCAAAATTTCAGTTTTATTTCACTGGAGAGCAATCCATCCTTAAAAATGAAGGAAAGAGAAACAGGTATTTCATTCAAGAAGTGAAAACTCTGGACACTCTGCTGCATAAAACATTGATTTTTATAAAAAACTTGAAGCCAGTTAAAAGTATTATTATCAAACTGCAGTTATGCAGCTCCCCAGAAAACATTTTCAGTTCTAAGTTTTGCAACTAAAAGCTGTAAATTTCTACTGACCAACCAGAAGGACAAGACAGATATTAAGAAGTCCTGCACCATTTCTTTTGCTTATTTGCAAATGATACTTTGCCCAGTGCATGCTTTAAAGCAAGTAATAAATGTGATCCTATCAGCACTGAACTTCTGCGCATTGTCCACTTCCACATAACTACCATAGGCTTGGCACAGAAAGCAAAAAAGGATACAGAAAGCTGAGGAGGAGGTTATTCAGCCACCCACCTCTACAGCCATTAAATAGGGAGCAGCGCTTGTGTGTCCTAATAAGTGTAATATTAAGATCAACCAATAAGAAGAGGCACCAATAAAATTCATGTCTTCTTAGATTAAAATCTGTTTCCATCAGCACAAGTTTTGAGCCCCATCTAGGTGTTATTTAATTTAATCTAATTTGAACAATTTCCAAACATCAGCTTGATTAATTTCAACAGCATGGTGCTATGGAAAGATTTACTGTACAGGGGTTGTCTAGTAGGGAATTAATAAAGAAGCCAGTTCTTAGCCCTGAGTAACATGAGGTTTTAAGACTTCCCAGATTTCTAGTGGGAATACTTCACAGCACAAGCATGTTTTCTTCTGGGAGTGAAACCCACCAAAATTATTAAAAACTGAGATCAAATGGTGGTGTCAAACCCAAAGGAAATCATTCTACAGTGGAGAGATTTCTATCAAATGAAGAAAGTGGAAAAGAAAGTTTTTGTTGTTGCTGTTGTGCTTTGGGTTTTTAGGTTTTATTTGTTGGTTGTTGTTTTTTTTAAACAGAACACAGACACATGCAGAGTAATATCCCTCAAAGACAAAGCAAATTTCTATGGTTGG
>VZTV01086836.1:13986-37151 GCA_013400875.1 Anhinga rufa | reverse complement strand
TGTATTCTCACAGGTGCTTGCGGTGAAGATCGTATCGCCAATTTTGTGTTCCTCATCTGCTTGTGGGGCCGGGGAGCAAAAAAAGTCTCACCTGTAGAAAATGAGGTCCTTGTTCTTTCGAGGTTGGCTTCTAAGTAAAATTCCCATGCGTGTGCCATTGCTGTAGTATGTTAGGAAGATCCCCAGGTAGCTCAGATTTGATTTCTTCGGGGGTTCCCACTTTGAACATGCACAGGGCTCAAGCCTTTGATGTCCCTTAGTATTTCTGACATTTGGTTTGGGGTCTGATTATCCAAATTACTTCCCCTGGTGCCTTCCCATGAGTCATAACGAATACTGTGTTTCAGAGTCTTGGAAAGTTATAACAAAAATTTTAGATAATCCTAAAATCAGTTCTCTGATTTCTTATCTCCAAGTTCAAAACTTGTATTTTGGGCTTTGCCTGCTCCCTTGCCTGCAAGTTTTTGAGGCCGTTGCTTCACGTGTGATTCCTGGCTAACTGTATTTGGGAACAGTTCTTGGGATGGTCTTGTGGCTTGGATTGCTGGGCTGAGATTGTTTTGACAGTCGGTTGAGCGTAAGCTATGTGAGCTAAGCAGTTAGGCTTTTTTCTTCAGAGTTCTTTTTTGATGCAGGTTCCGACACATTTGCGGCACCGTTCCTGTGTACGTTTTACCTTTATTACAGGCACTTCTTGAGGCGAGGTTAATCTCTCGGTTTCACCTCATGTGCTTTATGTCCTGTCCAGCTGTAATTGCCACCAGTTCTTTGTATCGGCCCTTGGCTTGGATTGACGTGTTGTGGTTATTTGGGTAAGAAAACAAAAACCTTACTCTAGGATTATCTCCCAAGTTGGAAACCTGGCATTTTGACTTGATCTTCTTTGCCTGCTACCTTGCCTACTCATTTGTTTTTTGAGAGAGAAAGGAGATCAAGCTTTCTTTAGAGAGCTGGAGGAAATCTCATGATTGCAGACACTGATATTTATGTGTGAGTTCAGCCTTCCTGGCATGAGCTGGAAAAAGCGCCATGTCGGGTGCTGGTAAGCCAGCAAAAAGACTTCCAGAGTGCTAAGGATCATTTTATGATACGATGATCCGCAAGACAGTATGGATGGGAAGGAGCATAACAAGTAAAACTAAGAACCGTTCGAAGCAGGGGGAATTATAGGTTGGCCAGGTTCTCCTCGGTCCCTGGGAAGGCTTGTAAAGCAAGTCCTCCTGGGAGTTGCGTTCAGATCCATGAAGGACAAGAAGGTGTTTGGAACAGCGAGCGTTTACCAAGGGCAAGTTATAACTGCCCAACTAGCTTGCCTTCTGCGATGACACGAATGGCTCGGTGGATGAGGGAAATGCAATAGGTGTGGTTTACCTTTTTTTCAGTAAGGGCTTGGGTTTGTGTACTATCCTTGGAGCCAAACTGGACAGATAGTCTATGAGGTGGCTGGGGAACTGTCTGGAGAGCCAGCATCAAAAGGTGGTGGTGAGCGATAGAAAGTCCAACTGGTAGTTGGCTGCTTGCGAAGGTTCCCTGGGACAATACCGGATGTTTGGTGTTGGGGTCCTTGGGGTTTTATGAAAGCACCTGTTCTGTAAGGGACTTTGTTTTGTTGTTCCCTCCTTGTCAAAGTCACACATGAATTGACTGAAATCTTTATTTACTCAGAGGAGTTGGGGGAGGGTGTCCTGAGTTGGCGCAGTAGTTCTGTGTGAATTAAGTTCCTGTTCACATAATTGTTTCAGTTCTAATCTCATTATGCTCATCTTTTTATGGGGAAGCTGTGGTATATAGGGCTGTCTTCAAACTAACATGAATGTTTTTAATTGCAGCATTTGACACTGTGTACCAAAGAAATGGTGATGGAGAAGCCAAGTCCCCTGCTCGTAGGGCGGGAGTTCGTGAGACAGTACTACACTCTGCTAAATAAAGCTCCTGACTTCTTGCACAGGTAACACTTACACACACAGCGCGACTAACGTTTTCGAACAAAAGTGTGTACTGTTCATTATAAACCAGGTAAACATTAATTTCTGAATATGAGAGGAAATGGATCTGGCTAATTTTTGAGCTCTTGAAAAACTATTTTATCTTACTGAAAACTCCTTAGGCTCTAGAACCAAGCCTGGCCGTACGGATGTACGGCATGCTATCGAGGTATTTCCTGCGTGGAAAAGTGAGCTGCTTCTCAGCTGATAAAATGGTAACGTGGACGTATTCCAGAAGTACTTCTCTAAAAAGACAGAAAAGAAAAGGAAGGAAAATGGCAAGAGGAACCACTTGCATTTAGTACCTAAGTCAAGCATGCTGATTATTTCAGGATATCGTATTTTGCAAGGCCTCTGAGAAGTGTTTATCCAGATTATGATTGGAAATTTAACTATAAATGTCATGGCCTGAGCAAGGTAGGTGGAAAATACAGTAGGGTTTTTTTTTTAACCTGTGTCCTCTGTGGTTTCTTCCTTCTTCCCCACTTTTTCCCACTTCTTTTTCCCACTACTTTTTCCCACTTCCCCCCTCTTTTTTTTTCCTTCCTTCTTTTTCTGGTTTTGATTGCCTACATACAGCTTCTCGCTGAAGATTTTGCATTTCCACATGGGGACTTAGAGCAGCATGGACTTGTAGACAAAGGTGAGGGTAGCTTTGCCAGTGTATAAAAAGGAAAAAAAGCAGTCACTGCTTGGGTTGGTCTTGTCTCAGAACTTGATATAAGGTTGATGGTGAAAAATTGGACTGTTTGATTGAGCACGAGTTAGAGCTCTCAGATGGCTTAATGAGGAATTCAGTCTTGAATAATGCCTCTTTTCATCTATAGCTTTGAGGTAGGGAAAATGAATGGTATCATTTTTTACTTAAATCACTGAACTGCTGTGGAACCATGGTTTTTTCTACGTTTACATCTATTTTTAAGGTGTCTGAGCAGTGTATTCCAGGCTTTCCTAGTCTATGTTTAGTAATCTAACAGAAGATAAAAGCAGGATTTTTAGCAATTGCCCTCAAAACTGGAGCAAATGAGTCGGATCAGATCAACAACTGGATGAGCATGCCCGTGTAACACATTTACACATAGATGCCTGATACACAACCTGGCAGCGAGCTCTGACCCAAGAACCGCATTCCTTAGGTGTGTATCACGCCTAGGTGTTTTCCCCAGGTGGCCTGGAAAGGGACATCTTGCCTTGGAGTCAGCTTCGGAAGCACCTCTTAGGCACGTCTGTCAGCAGTTAGCATCCTGTCGATATCCGTAACTATCCGTTGTCTGTAAAGGTCAAGCAGTTGAAATTCTTTTAAGAGACTTAGAAAAGGTGTGACTATACTGGTTTTTCAAGGCAACAGTTACGTTGTGAGCAAATGAAGCAATAGAAATCCTGATATCGGAACAGCAGGGTCATTTTTGAATGATAGAAAAGGCCAAGTTAGTAAGACAAGTTTCTTGTGAAGTGTGCCGTCATTTTGCTCTGAAACCCAGAAATTGTTTGCATACAGAGACAGAGAAGAGCTTATAAGGGATGCTTAGGCCATGCTTCATAGCTTAATACCAAAGGCAGACGGAGAATTATATTGGTTCTACAGTGAGATTGCCTTTTCCGTTTGTAATGTGTATTTTCAATGGCAGTTAAACTGTATATTGGGGTAAATCACCCATGCCTCAAACATGCTGTTGAAAATAGTCTTTGATTTTGCTCGTAAGAGCATTTGCCTGTAACGATAGTGACTGTAACCTGAGCAGGATTTGTCAGGGGGGGAAGGAGCATGTTTTGATTTAAGCAGCAAAATACTGTCGGTATGTTTTTCCTCCCTAACTGCTTCAGTCAAAGAAGAGCAGCCAGCTGTTCCAGGTTTGCCTTCCCTCCTGCTTTCCCTTAGTATGGCAACATTGCTTCCGCTGCATGAATATTAACACATGCTAGGGGAGCATTATGGAGCCAGTGTCCTGGTACATTTGGGACGGAGACTTAATGTTTCCAGGTTGGGGCGATACGAAATTGGCAGAAGCATATGCGTGAGGAGAAATGGCGTCTGCGGAGACATTTAGCCTGTTGAAGACAACTTTGATGCTTTATAGGAGGTACTAGATATTGCTGCCACCCTTCTAAACCTCAGGCTTTACTCGAGCAACTCTGAAATACAGCTTTCCAAATGATGCCGTATGCCTGGTACGCTGAGTGGGAACAGGGAATTGTCCTTACGTTTTACCTTCTTGCAGGAACTGTTGTTTTCATCAAGGGCTCTAGTCCAAAGACGAATGTTACAGAATTTTTCTTTTATAAAGTGGAGGGGCTGTTGATGCCCCATTAGTTAACTGTCTCCTGGAATGGCCCTGCTGAGGTTGGGGGAGCTGGATAGACACTCAGGAGGCAAGCTCCCCTGGTGCAGGTCATACTCTGTGCTCACAAATACTCTGTCTACTTGAAAGGTGGCACAAGTGTCACTAACAATAGCATCTGAAATACCTCTGCACAGCAGTGTCCAGGAGGGTTTGATCTGTTTTGGTTGAATCATAGCTGATTCTTGAGCTGCTTGTGTAAAATGTCTTCTAGCCAGTTTTAGTCTCTGCCACCGCTGTCCCTTTGTTTGGGCTGCGGAGGTGGCTATTTTTTTCTAGTCAGGCTCAGGTACGGAGGACATTTGCCTTTCTGTTTTTTGGCCCCACCTTGTTTATGAGTGATGCTCTTCTGAGAGGGCATCTTATCAACCCTCTTGTTGTTCATCTGAACAGCAGCTTGCACACTGCCACAGAAAGATTGTGGTTTTCGTGGCTTGATGCGCTCCTTCTTGCAGCAGTAAGGGAGCCTGGACAGCAAGTGTTGAAGTCATTGGTTTATCTTGCTAAAAGCTTGAGAGGAGCACCGAGTGTCCTGTTGCTAGTCATTACCCAAAGCTTATCCAGGGGTTAAGGGTAAGCAGAGATCAGTTTGCCCTCTAAATGGATGTTACTCAGAGTAGTTTGCATGCCTGTTGCACTTCAGGTGAATTTATATGGCTTTGCTGGCCCCTTAGCTGAAAATCTCTAATTCCATATAGCTGGGGATTTAAGGGTTACTCCTTTCCTGCAGTTCCCCCTTGTTAGGTCTTCTGCCTACCAAAGAGTTTGAACAGTTCCTTAAAAGCAAGTTAAAACTCTTGGTCCCCCTTGGTGTAAAATATGCTGACTTTGGAATTTAGAGAGTGGGAAGATGTTTTCCTGTCTGCTTGCGCACTGCTTCAGCTGAACTTGTTTTCCCTTGCTGTTAGGAAGTGCTGGACTGTGCTCAAAAACATGGTTATGCAGTTGGTACCAAAGAAAGCAATCTTATATTTCCTGGACTGTTTTCTGGGCATAGTGGTGGAAGTCAAAATCTTGGGTCAGTCTTTTTGGGAAAGTAAAACCGGAAACAGTTTCTAGATTTAGTAGGATAAACCAAGAAATGGCAAATGTGGATGTTGTAGTGTTTAATTCTGTATTTTAACCTGACCCTCTGCATTGGCTTGTTTAACTGGAGAGAAATGTTCTGTGTCCTTGCTAATCTGCGTGACAGGGAGTTGATAGAAGTACATAATGAAAATTTCATTTCATATATACAGTACAAGGGTGGATAATAATGATATCTTGTAGAATTAGGGCAAATGTTAGCATTCAGACCTCACGGCAAGCACTCCCAAGGCAAAGCGTGATTCTAAGTAAAAAAAAAAGGTGTGATTTGATGGTTTTGTCTGATCTATTCATTGAAATGTACAGAAATTATTAAGCATTTGTCACATGCTTTATAAGCTGGCAGTAAAAATCCAAACCAAAACGTAGGCTATTCTAGGCTCAAAATTTGGAAGTGGAATAAAAGTGCAAAAAGACCTCTGAAATGTGAGGAAAACATTGGAAGCAAGTGTACGTATATTAGATATAAAAAATGTGAGCTTTTGCAGTCCAATCCAGCAGCTGGGTCAAGAAAAGGTTTTTCTTGGAGTGGTCGAGAGGTTTGTGCTATTTACAAGACCGAAACCACAGCTGCTACTTGTTGGGTAGCATAAATACGGACTGTTAGCTTTTTGTCAGAAGTTATACAGCGGAGGCTACTGTAAGTGGCAATTCAATTATTGCACGCAGTGATGCAATTAACGCAAGTGAAATAGTGTTCGCTGCCTAATTGTAAGAAGCATAGAGAGAACGCTGCTTTTGGGCTACATCTAGTCCTGGATTCATCCCTTGGCATGGCAGCAGTGAGATGCAGTTTTGTTTGGCCTTCTTTTCGTTTGCTGGTTTTTACACTTGATTTCGGAGAGCATTTCTTCTGGGGGCTTTGTGTTTGGCTGTGGTGCCTAAGAGGAGTCTGGTCTTTTCTAATACTTTGGAGGTTTGTAATGAGCTCTTTGGCCGTTGCTTCTGAGAAGGCTGAAGTGTGAAACAACAGCCGCATGTAGCAGAGAGACAGGATAGATGGGGAGGTGGGTTGGCTGGGCAGACGAGTTGTCTGCACGGTCTGAATCCAAGGCAGAATCGCTCACTGCTGCCGGGGGCTTTGAAGAGAGCGGGGGTTCAGAGGAGAGGCAGGCGGGTTGTTGCTCCTTAGGCTAACGCCTTGGCTGGGGAGCACGGCTTTAACACAGGCAGATGATTTTGACGTTGGGCAACCTTCAAGCCAAAATGGCCACGTTGCTTAAAGGAAGCAAGTGAAGGGTTGAGGTTGATCTAGGAGCTTGCTACATATCTTGGGCAAACTGGAATACTGAATATTAAGCTTGTTTGTTCCTGTGTTCTTGGAGCTTGGGAAGTGGAAAATGTATCTTGAATTGCTGTTTGTGCTGAAATTCCTGATGCATTGAGCTCTACAACTTTTGGCTAAAATGCTTGTCGGATTCGGTTCTCTTTTTCACTGCTATCACCTTTACATCTCTTCAATTGCAGGTTTTATGGCAGGAATTCTTCTTACGTCCACGGAGGACTGGATGCCAGTGGGAAACCACAAGAAGCAGTGTATGGTCAAGCTGTACGTATGAAAAATCAGCCCTGTAGTCCTCATTAATGTTCAGAACTTACTTGTATAAATCAGTCTTTTTCTTTACCAATTACTTTGACTTTCTTATCTGGTAAATAAGCTCCTGTTCAGAGGCAGATAGGAATTTATTGGCTTGAATTTTTTTGTTTGATTGTTGCTGCTTTTATTGGCTTGAATTTTTTTGTTTGATTGTTGCTGCTTTTACTGTGGGCTGTGTTTGATTTATCAGCTTTGCATCTGGACTGCAGAAAATATATTTAGGATGGGAAACAAAGTCAAGAGGACCTCTTAGACTTGTGTTATTGATGTATCTTATTTCAGCTAGAAGTGGTTCCTTGGGAAGGGGACTTTGATCTTTGCGAGTACATGGAATTCTGTATGTTACAAATTCTTCTGTGAGTGGAGTTTTCTTAAAGTGGAAGATAACTTTTGAAGAAGTTAATTGAGTCCAGGAAACACAAGTTTTCGCTTTGGTTGTAGCTCTTTATCAGAATAAAGTCTGTCGCTTAGAGGCATCTGTTCATGTGGTAGCCACGTCTCTGAGCAATGTGGCTTTTAGCCCAGAGCAGATTTGGTTTCTTCTCCTTTCACCGGCAGAACCTGATTTGGCAGCACAAAAATCTTGACAGTGCAGATGTTATCCCCTCCTGAGATGTTTGGGTACCTTGTGGATGAGTAGGGGGGGTTGGGGTTTTTTGTTTGGGGGGTGGTGGGTGTTTTTTTAAACACAAGGTAAATCCCATCTCTCCCGCAGGCCGTTTTAAAAAAATAAAAGCCTTAAAATAGGTCATATGTTGTAATACAGCTGGGAAGATGGGATAGCAAGTTGTACGCTATTTGACTACTCTGAGAAGTACTTGAATCCCAGTGGAAAACTTCAGAATAAAAGTTAGATGAGCTCAGGTAGACTGTTGCCAGTGAAAGACACTTCTTGGTTCCCGTATTTACCTTTTGAGCTTCAGTGGGGTGCTTTTTTTGTTAGTTTGGGCTAAGGTATTTAAAATTTTTAAAGCTCAGTACAAAACTCGGTGTAGCTAAAATGTAATTCTTTATTTCTAGGAGATACACAAGAAAGTGATGTCATTACAGTTCAGCGAATGCCACACCAAGATTCGTCATGTGGATGCTCATGCTACTCTGAGCGATGGGGTGGTTGTGCAAGTAATGGGAGAGCTCTCCAACAACGGGCAGCCGATGAGGAAGTTTATGCAGACTTTTGTGCTTGCTCCAGAAGTAAGTATATATATGTAAGGTTGTGTTTAACTTCAAATAATGATGATGGAAACCTGACCTGTAGCTACAATTTGTCATATTGGGGCAAAAAATATGATCTGGCTTTTAGAGCTTGGCCCGGAGGCTATCATTAAATGTGTCACAGCATGTGAGTGCAGAAAAACAAGTGTATTGCACCCCTCCTGAGCAGTTTTATTTTCTTAGACTTGAAGTACTGGAGCAGTAATACAAAGCAAATTGGAGCTTGCATTTGGGAGCTGCCATTGGCACAAAAAAAAAAAAAAAATATGTTCGGCTCTGCAGATGGAGTCTCTAGTGTAGTTTTGTACTTTGAGTCTGCTGGCAAATGTGAGCATGGATTGATGCTGCGCAAGTTACTGCTCAAATTTCGCTCTTAGCTAGAGCAGAGCTATATAAGGGTAAAGGGTGTCCTGTGTTCTTTCCGCTTCTTTCCTCCCACTTCATCACAAACTATTGTGTGGCTGGTGATTAATGTTTTAGAGACACGTTGAATTTCTTAGTTGTTTCCCTATGCAATGCTACGAGTGTACAGTCACCCCGTGAAAGTTCATTCTGGATTTCTATTGTAAAGATGTTGTAGTAGGGAAAATTCAAATTCCTTGATGAAGCTGATGGACTTCATGTTTAGTTAGAACCTGTGATTGCCGTGGCTTAGCAAAATTGGTTTTTTTCTGCTTGAAACTTCCTTTTTCAGTCTGGGGGGAAGTTACCGTTCAGTTGTTGGCTTAAAGAGGTGGCACTTGGAGAAGGGCTTCAGTGAAATAGTCCTGTTTCAAAACGTTTGTGTGTACATATCTCTAATCCATCCTTGCCGTTGACTGCCAGTATACCGTATATGCCAAAAAATGCACGTTGCTCTTTTACAGGGTTCTGTTCCAAACAAGTTCTATGTCCATAATGATATCTTCAGATATGAAGATGAAGTATTTGGGGATTCAGAAGGAGAACTTGATGAAGGTGAGAAAAACTGTACGTGTAGAGTTTGTCTTGTTCTTGTTCCTGTAGCACGTATGCGGAGCTTTCAGAAGCGTCTAGAGATGGAAAGACGCAAACTGTACTGCATTCTCATGGAGTGTAGTAATTTGGGAGGGGGCTGAGGCGGGGAGTATAGGCTATGTTGCTGGAACTATCTGCTCGTCCAAAACATTCTGTAAAATGAAGGTCATATAGCAGTACCTTATTCCTCCAAGGACTGAGCTGGCACAGGGTACGTGAGGCTTGGCAGAGAATGGAAATAATGAGCGATGGTACTTTTGCTGCCACTGTTTTCATCAGGAAGACTTGATTTCTCTGATCAGTCGAATCTTTGGGTAAAGTGATTTGAAGAAAAAGTCTAATGAGCTTTCAAATGTGACATGTAGTTCACTTTCATATCATCTTTACTTTCAGTAATTCATTTCTATTCAGGGGCTGAACTTGACCTGGGTGGGTTTTTTCCCCTCTGTTCACTGAGGCAAAGCAAATCTGAGTACCGCCAGAATGTATGTACATGTGTTCACTGGAGAATTTCTGGAATTTTTTCATCTCTGTTCTGTGGAACAAAGCATCTTAGGCAATCATCCCTGGTTTTGAGGCTAATCTTCTTAGTTTTAGGTACTGAGATTTATGAGCTAATAGTGCAATCTTTCTCTTTTACTGCCTCCATATGAAAAGCATCTGCTGCTTTAAAAAACCCTTGGAGCCTCCTCCCAGAACTTGCTAGTCGCAGTATGTCTCTAGTTTCTCCCTTTTGTGAAAACAGTAAGAAACAAAGCCTCTTGGATGAGTGGAAGGGTCTTCAATCTTTTCTTGCAGCTAATTTTGCCTTACTTTGTTGATGAAGCTTTATTTTGATTACTGCTAGTTTAATACACTTTTATTTTAAGTGCGGCTTATGTATGCTTGCAGAGATGTTGAAGGAAGTTTTTCTTTTTGTCCAGAGTCTGAGGAAGAGGTGGAAGAGGAGCAGGAGGAAAGGCAACCATCACCCGAACCTGTGCAAGAGAATGCAAGCAGTACTTACTATGAAAACCATCCTGTAACGTAAGAAGTCCATTTTATTATATGACGTTGTCTTTTTAATAAAAGCAACAGAATTGCCTTGGCTTTGGATTCTGGATATGATTTAACAGGTAGTTTAGGAAACTACACTTAACTTGATACGGATCTCTGTTACGCTAACTTTATCATGTTTTGAAACATTGCTTCTTGAATGGAGAGAGGAAGTGAGGGATGTTCTTATTTTTGTTAGTTACTTTCACTTCTGGTTTCAAATGTGGGGTGAAAAGGTAGCAACAGTACACATTGACGGAGCCTTTGTTATATAAACGTATAACAGCAAGTTGATATGTTGTAATTTATGTGAACAGATGGGTTAACACATTTGGGTAGTGCTCGAAACTGGGGAGAAGGTTTACTTCTTGAGAAGTTGCTGCATAGCTGCATTGGAAGAATAGGTCTGTCATGAGCATCCTAAAATCTAAACGAGATTCAAGAAAAAGATTTCTTTATGGTTTTTATAAGAAAAATACATTTTATTAAAAAAACCACACACACATACAAACAACACCAAAACCTTGTGCTTTTTTTGACACATAGCAATGCCTTCTAAATGGCCAGAACTGACTTCCTGGTTTCCTTGTTAAAAAAAAAAACCAAAAACCACATTTATGACATCGCTATGATGTCTGTTAAGTGCATCGGTGGTAACGCTAAACCCTGGTCACATAATGCTTTCCATGAGAGGGGAGTCTGCCGAAAATCTGGCAGTGACTTGCTCAAGGTAACGCCTAAAAGCGTTTGATGCCTAAAAGCATTAAGTCGGGTCTTGTTTTTGGGTAACTGTGCCAGTTGGAAAGAAGTTGTAAAGGCGACATTCATCAGATAGTCACTTAGGCATATGCCTACCTGTGGCAGGAGCTGTGTAGGCAGAAGTATTTGGAATTTGGTACGCTTTTGGGGTGGCTGAAGAGAGAAATGAAGAACTTCAGATCCCTTACATTTCAAACACACAGGGTAGAGAAGAAGTTGCTGTGATTTTCAGTAAACAAGACTCACAGCTCCTTTCGTAAGGAACTCGTATGGCATTTTTGTAAATAAGCTGCTGCCAAAATTAGCTTCGTTTATGTGTATAGCTTAATCTTCCATTGGTCTCTTCACTGTGCTGCTATTCTTTTAGGAGCAGCAGTTCTTGAGCTTAGCACCTCTCCCTTAAAGGGTTTATATGTCTGTGCGATTTTCAGATTCTCTGCAGAGAATTGTAAATTATGTCTTTACTTCAGCAGGAGTAAAATCTGGCTTTGTATGCAACTACAGGGGTACAGCTCAACTTCTCACAGTATTATATATGTAGGTACCATATGGTAGCAACTGGAAACAGTGTGATCTTTTTAATACCAGCCATTACCATAGCGTAGCTTATAAAAAGTCATAAAATACAAAGAAATCAATAAACTGCATAAAATGCATTTGATTATTGTAGCAATGGGATAGAGGAGGCGCTGGAAGAATCGTCTCATGAACCTGAGCCGGAATTGGAATCTGAAACAAAAACCGAGGAGCTGAAAACTGAAGTAGAAGAAAAGACCCTTGAGGAGCTAGAAGAGAAGTCTCCATCTCCACCTCCTGTAGAACCTGTTTCACTACCACAAGAACCACCAAAGGTTAGTTAAAAGTCATACCTGGGCTTCTAGGTGCAGATGGTGAGCCAGAAGATTTGGTTTTAAACTTAGCCTTTTTGAGTGGCCAAAGTGTCATATTTTCAGTGTCATGCTGTAGGAACGGCTAGACTTGAACTTGTAAAAATGTGAAGTTTCACTAAAAAAGGAAAGAATGATATTTTTAAGTGCTGCTCAAGTCACCTATCGTAAATTTAATGCTCTGCTTGTAAAGTGTATGTGTGTGTGGTTTTATGCATGTGTAAACCTTTTTAAATGTGGATTTAACATATGTTAAGAAAACACCTCAAGCTACCATCAACAAAACCTCATACCATGGGAACCACTGCTCTTCCCTGAAAAAAACCATAATGCATTTACTGCTGCAAAATTGCTGGCAGCTGGCAGTATAGGTTCAAAATCGATACGGGGGTATTGACTGTCTCCCTCCCTGGCAGGATGCCTAATCCTAAAAACCACCGTGCGCACCGTGCGTCATCTGGTATGGTTACACTGAGGAAGTTTGAAAGAGATGGGAGGAACCGGTGAAAGCTGGAGAGAGGTCATTTTCCAGCTCCAGCGTGTCTCCCGTCTTTTTTTTTTTTTTTTTTTTTTCAATCCCTTTTCTCTTTTCTGTTTTTACTTCTCACTTCTGGCATCCACTTTCTTTCTTTGTGCGCAAGACACTTAACACTACAGGGTTTTCAGTCCTAGGTTTGGTTACCTCATGGAAAGCAGTGATCGGGGGATGCTGAGGGAACCGGGCTCACTCAGGTAGTGATAGTGGGCACGGTACACACTTGCTCCATGCCGCTGGGGTCCACAGACAGCTAGAACTGCAAATCCTTCTGTATCTTCGTTGTAATGCTTGCACAACAATAATTTAATAGTCGGATATGAACCGAAAGTGTATTTTCAGCAGACGAGTTTCCCTGTAGGATTGTCAGTGGTTTGCCATGATTAGTAGCCTAGGTTTGTTGCATTTCCTGCAGGCTTTCTCTTGGGCTTCAGTGACCAGTAAAAACCTGCCTCCTAGTGGTACTGTTTCTTCCTCTGGAATTCCACCCCATGTTAAAGCACCAGTCTCACAGGTAACCCATCTGTGAACACCTTGGATTGTCTCATTACTTCTGCAAACTGCTTCAGTTTTTTAAATTAACAGATCAATTTGTTTGACTTAAATTGCACAAATTAATTGTGTCTTAAATGTTAATGAACTCACCTTCTTGTCACAAGCGCAGGCACGTACACGTAACAGGTGTAACTTTGGGCGATGGTGATGTTAAAATCTGTTCGTGTGGAAACAGGAAATCACTCGTGAATTTTCTTTGACCTATCTTAATGGGATATGGTTTGATTTACAAGGGAAGAATCAAGACAGAACATAAAACCAACTCACCACAAAATGGTAGTTTTCTAAAGTGTGTTTGAAAGGGGTATTTCATTGGCAGAAGTGCCCCAGCAGTAAAAAGGGATAGCACCGTTTCTGGGAAGGTGCAAGACTGCCGTGTAAGGCTAATGTCTACAGAAGTACGCTGGATTTCACTCTCCGTTAATGATTAACTTGTCACAGAACCCTGTACCAACTTATGACTGTGTGAGGAATGGAAAGATTCACATTTCCTTGCCGGGACAATGCCGTCTTCCCATTCCTAGGTTGACTGGGTGAGGAGGGGAAAGAGGAAAAAAAAGTTCAACCGGGTGATAGTTCACGTCCTGCACATGCCAGGCTGGTGTGAGACGGTCTGAGACTCTCAATTCAGCTGCCTCCATGTGTATAAAAATCCTTAAAAATAGAAAACACGTGCTTTAACCTCTTCTGCTAACACTGCGTACCAAAGCACTGTGCGGTGTGGTAGCTCATGTCCAACCTTTCCAAAAGACTGCAATTTTCAGCAGAGGGGCTGGGTTATTGCAGCTGTTGGTTTTGCACTGGTTTCTTCTCCGCTTTTTACTGACAGAGAGGAGCCTGTCTAGGATTGCACTTCAGCCAAATGCACGCTTAAAAAGAAAACGGGGGGAAAAAAAAAAACAAGAGAAGAACAACACCTTGTATGGTGTTGCTTCTGGTCTGACAGGGCTGTCATGGAAATCAGATAACGGCCGTGTAATAAGTTGGGAAGCCTGTCTGTCTTCATCAGCTTCAACAGAGCTTTGAGCATTTAGGTGGTATCTGAGCCGTAAAAACTGTTTGTTCTAGTACAGAATAGATTTTCCTTACGCAAAACCATGATTAGTTTTGATTTATTTGCGGAAGAGAGGGTGGATTTTTGTAATAAAACTGCAAAAATCATTTAGGAGAGCAGAATATAGCTTATAGATGTCCCCTTGAACTGTTTTGTGTTGCCTCTGCAGCTTGTCGTGCTTTCTGTCTTTTAGATTACTTTTGCTGTGATTTCGTGTTTAAGTTACTCTCTGTGGAAGTTTCTCAACAATACCGAAGAGGCAAGAATTTCAACTCCCAGCTCTTCTGGAGGCAGAATTAGTCAGTTCTTAGGTCCTTTTCTTGAACGCTTTTCAGACACGGGATACAGAAAGCTGGTAGCAAAGGCACCTGAACAATTTCTGCAAGGGGTTACAGACCACTAGCAGCCTTGTCCTGTTCTCTTGGATCCCGTAGTGCCAGATACCGTGCATGTAAAGGAAGGAGGTCAGTAGATTGCACTAGTGGGTGGGTGGCTCCTTTGGGATGCTGTTCTAGCCAGCGTTGGTGATGTTACAAAGCAGCTGTGAAGTGGCCTTCTCATTCCTTTCTTGGCATCACTCCCGTTTTTCCCCCATCTTTTATCAAGGTAAAAATAGAGCCTCTGTAGTACTAACTCAGAACCCCTCGAAGGACCGCACACGTACTGTTCTGGATATAAACCGGTTCCTCTTTATTTACAGCTGTGGAGTTACACAAGGCAGCACTTCTTGCCCTTTTTCTTCTTGTGGGCGATTAGAAGTAACCCTGCCTACGCTGATACATCGGGCCTACTCTTTATAGCGTGTTCGGATATTCCGACCTCCCGTTTGCATTAGCGCATCAGCTGTTGCAGGGGTGCCGGAGGGGCGGAGGCAGGCAGGGCGCTCCCTGGCTCTTGTCTTCTGGCTTGGAAGCAGTGAGTCCAGGGAAAGATCTGTTTATAGACGCTGCATTCTCTCACCGCCTTCAGTCTGTCCAGACTCTGGATAGACTCTCTTATCATCTATGGTGCCTTTGTGGAAGTGATTGATGAGTGCCTTTAGTGAGCTGTGTGGTCCGCATTTACCTCGGAGACAGTGTGGTAGCTATCTGAGGTCTGCATCTAACCTAGCTACTGGAATTCAGGTGAGATGATGTGGGGGTTCCTCTTTTGTTTCATGTGAAGTGTGGTTTCTTGTTCGCTTGCTTGGCTAGTTGGTTCTTTGCATGCATGCGTTTTGACTGGGGCAGGCCTCTCACTCTAGGGAAACTTTGAAGCCTTGTAAGATTTCAAAAATAGAATTGTGCCAGCCTTTGGAGCTATCTCTTGCCTTTTTCTTTCTCTCCCATCCTCCCCTGTTTCAAAGGGGTGTTCAGTTCCAAAGTCGGTGAGTAAAGGCTGACTTGTGGCTGCTTTTGCTGTCATTGCCAGTAGCGTTGCCGTAGCAGAGAGAGGTCCCTTTCCCTCCCCATGTGAGCTCCCAAAGAGAAGAGGCAACGTCACCTTTTCCTTAATTGTTCTCAAAGCTCCATTAGGCTGAGGGTTGTGGCGTACTTGGCTCCTGGGCTGAGGGCTCCTTTAGTCCTTGTCTTGAAATCTTTATTCTGTGCCTTTCATTCCACTTTGTGTGCTCTCTGTGAAATGAGAGTTGCAATTAGCTGCTGCTTGGGCTGTAAATGGCTGCCCTTAATAGGCGTCTTGTGATGCTGTTAATAATTGCAGTGTAGTGTTTTGGGGGAGCACAATTTTGGGCAAGTGCTTTCCTCTTCAGGCAGCTCTCTAAAAAGGGATGGTACTGATTAAAAAGCAACTAATGAGATTCGATGTTTGGCTTTTGGGTAGACAGAGAGTATTTGTGTGGTAGATGAGAAGTCCAGCAAAATGCAAAGCAAGCAGGCAAAAGGTAACTGTTAGTCGGGATCTAATAGAGGGACATTGGTGACTTAGCAAGTCAAGGGAAGGGCTGAGTGGTTAAGCCTGATGGCCATAAGTATCAAAGAAATGGGGGTCTGAGGGTATTGAGTTTCACTTTTGAGGCATAATTTATAATGCAGGAAAGATGTGTGCGTAAGAGATGGCAGGGGAGCTCCAGTGACCCATGAGGAGGTATAACGAAGAGAGATTTAACAGGAAGGCTGATTTTTCTAGCTTATTCTTGGAACCGAAAAAAACAATCCTCACAGTCTTGGAAGGACAAGCTAACGCCTAGCTGCTTAAAGCACGAGTGATAGGAGGGCTGAGACGTTGATTTGGTGCCTAATACCTGCATGTTTCGTGTAAAATACGGTCGTTTTACCCCTGCGGGGGACTCTCTGGCTGGAACCGTCAGTAGTCTTGAGTGCTCAAAGGAAAGTAAGGGAGATGTTTAGCATGAACTACTTCTCCACAGCAGTCTGGGCCTATGGCCATTGTTCTTGCGTTTAATCTCCCTCAGAACACCTTCCTAGTGTTGTTCTTTATGCTCCTAAGGGAAGGGTAATTTTGTTTTTCTAAGATAAGAACCCAGCACAGCAGCAGCTGCTGGACTGTTGTACAGAAAATGGAATTTTAAAAATATTGGAAATGGTTTCAGTAATCAACAGGCTGCATAGAAGTATTTTTTAATTTTCTGTCTCTTTTTCTCAATTTATATTTAAAAGCATTTTTTGCTTGCCAAAAATGGAATAGGTGTTCTAGTTCCTGAGAATATGAAGGGTGTACTTTGAGCATCAGAGTCTTGGCATCAGGAAAGCTGAAGAATATCCTCAGCAGGCAGTCTATAGAAATTGTTATTTCAGGTGCCTTTATTGTGTCAGCCATACTTAGTACACTTCTGAGGACTTTTCGTTTATTCTCCTCTTTCTCTTTGGTAGTTTCCATATAGTTGTTCTGCACTTGAGGAAAAGAATCCCTCAGGGACTCTGACAGAAAATGCCATTTGCCCATCTCTTCACGTTCACCTCAGACTACCTGCTAAGCCGTGAAGTCTGAGCTTGGCATGAGGATATATGATCTATGTGGGGTTTTTAGTCAGGTTGAGGGATTCTTGAATAATGGAGCGTTGGGGTCTCAATGCCTGGTCAAACATGGAAAATTCACCTTAGCCGTGTTTTGGGGAGACGCTCTGATTGAGAGAGGTTTGCTTTGCACCTTTTAGCAGAGATAACTGAACACTGCAGTCCTGGATTGGTACAGAGGAATTATAGAGGTGAAAAAATGTATTCCCAAACACATTGACATGGATGTGTATCTTCTGGAGTTAGTTTTGTGCATGCCTCTTAACTTATGTCTTGTCTTGTGGGGTTTTTTGTTTTGGTGAGTTTTGGGGGTTTGTTGTGTTTTTTTTTTTTACTGGTTTAATAATGCGTGTTCCCCTCCTGTTTTAGCCAAGAGTTGAAACTAAACCCGAAGCTCAGTCTCAACCTCCTCGTGTACGTGAACAGCGTCCCAGGGAAAGACCGGGTTTTCCACCCCGAGGACCTCGACCAGGTAACGTGGATCGGCTTGTGTGTCTGCCTGGGACTAGTTAATGAGAGGCGTCTCCTTGATGGGTCTTGTCTGTACCTGTATTGTATTTGGCTGATGATGAACTGTCTGTTCCTGCTGCCTTCAACTAGAAATGGGGGAATACGATCTGGAGTCCAAGCTGGTGATGAATTGTTGCAAAGATCTGGCGCTATTGCCATGCTTCTGTTTTGTTGAAACATTTTTTAATAGTCAGGCCACTCGCTTATACACTTGAGTGCTTTTCATGTGGCTTGATGCAGTTCTGAAAAGCTGGTATGGAAATCTGATCTTTTTTTCCATGTTCTCTAATTTTGCTGAACCTTGGAAGTGAGAGCTCTTAAATACCTGTTGTTGCTCTTTGCTTTGGAAGAAAACCTTCCCACCGGGTCAGCCTCAGTCAGTTAATAATTTCATACATGTTTTTCCATCTTGTGTAATTGTCTAAAATACTGTTCTCAGTTTGGCTGCCTCGTGGTTGTCTTAATTTACGAGCAGCCAGCTCCCTGCACCTTCTTACTCATACACAGTATCCAAGTCTGTCGGATGGGCTGGCTAGAAAACATGTACATTATTTGACGGTCGCCCGAAATGGTGTCGAGAGGTGAAAGCCTTTTGAGCTGCATTCGTTGGTCCAGCCTGGACGCTTGGCAAACCTCTGCGCGGCGCTGGGCAAAGGCTGTCTAGTCAAGGGCCCTGAGTTACAGGACGTTGATTGTTCATCGTCTTCTCTGAGTCACGAGTTCTGAGGCGGGGGGGCGGTATTTGCGATTATCCTGCAGTGGTAGCGTAAAGCTGGCAGGAGCTGGCAGAGCGCTGCCTGCAGAATTGGTTACGTCTCAGCGGCTGTAAGCATCTCTGCCAACTCCAGCTGAAATTGGTCGTAATGAAGGTTGTCAGTAAGCGCATGCCAAATGGTGGTACCGATTGGGCTTAAAAGTGCTTTTGGCTTTGATGGCTGCAAGTATATCTTCTCTCAGGGACAACACTGAAACAGAAAGGATTTAAGGCACCGAGAAAGAACCATGACGTGTGTTACAGGTTGACGTTTCTTGGTTTTATGACACGTCATTTGCAGCGGGGAGCAAAAGCTGCAGCTTGCGTATTTGCAACTTGATTTAAGCCACGTTTCTGCTACTCTTGGATGTAATACGAGTCATGCAGAAAACATGTAACAGAGCCCGAGTCTTTTAACTCTGCTCTTACACTGCGGCGTAATAGAGGCAGGGGAGAAAAAGCTGAAATCTCAGGTGACCAAATGCTGGAGCTTCAGCCCTGCGGCCCTACTTTCAAAGGAAGTCAGTGAGCCCTTTTATCTGCTTACGGAAACCTTTCAAACGAGCTAGCGAGCAGGCTGTGAATGGGCTTGTAGGGGAAGCTGAGGAAGGGGTCCGTGCCTGCACTGCAATCCTTCAGGGTCAAAAGGGATAGTGGTGTGCTGCTGTCATGCCGCAAGGCAGGTAATGATTTAGCAGGGAGATACTGGGAAGGGTTTTATCTTGCGTGCTGCTAAGCATACTAATACTTCGGTCACCTTGGAGAGAACGTGAGGAACTCTCACCTGCATTTGGGAGAAGATGGTGGAAGATGAAAGCCAGAAGAGGTGACTGACAAATATTGGTTTTAGTATGAGTGCCAAAGTAAGTATTCCGTTGTTGTGCTAAGGAATGGATGAAGGGGTGACTTAAATCCCAATCTTTTAAGAAGTAGAGCTCCTCTTCAGTATAATGATTTAAGATATAAGAAGAACTTAAACAAACTTGCCCAATACGCCGGATGTTTTAGTTAACATGGATTTATTTAACCTAACCAGGGAAACCAGACAAAAAGAAAACAGATAGTCTGTAGTATTATAGCAAAACTGCCAGGACTATGTGAAGAGGAAGATAGCATCCTCCCCGCTGTGTCACCCCCTCGAGAGCTGAAGGTACAGAACTATTTCGGTGAACGTGCTTGGTGCTGTTCGTAGGTGTGTTCATCCGAACCTACACCCATCTTCTAACCTCAGTGGCTCTTCCTTCTTCTTTCTGTTGACAACAGGGAGAGGAGACATGGAACAGAACGAGTCGGATAATCGTCGAATAATTCGCTATCCAGACAGCCACCAGCTCTTTGTTGGGAACCTGCCGCATGATATCGATGAGAGTGAACTGAAAGAGTTCTTCATGAGTAAGTGGCGATGTCAGCTGCGGAGGCTAAGGAGAAAAACTGTGTTGAAAAATCACGTACCGTTCACTTAGGGCCACAGAGGGGAACTTTTATATGCTGTAATGCTACAGGTGGTGCCTGGAACAAGCGGAGGGGCGGGAGAGCTGGCACTGGGGTTTTTGGTAACGTGGCTTTTCCCTTGTGTTTTCCCAGGCTTCGGAAACGTGGTAGAACTTCGCATAAATACTAAAGGAGTGGGAGGAAAACTGCCTAATTTTGGTTTCGTGGTGTTTGACGATTCTGAGCCGGTGCAGCGAATTTTAGTTGCAAAAGTAAGTATTGGCCTTGAGTAGCCTTCAAAGGAGGGACTGAATGCCTTAAACCCCAAGCAGTGTGGGCCATCGCAGTTTGCCTTGCTGTTGTTTCCAGCATTCATTCATAAACAACAGTGGTAAGAAATAGGTAGTTTTGGCACACTCGCTCTGTCAGGGGTGTTCTGTAGCTTACGAAAGCTGTGCCAGCATTCCTAAACCGCGTCACACCAAATTCGGGTGGTTTTTACCTCCGCACGTAGGCGCCACATGGAGCTCAGCGCTTACTTTTAGGGATCCTTTTAAGCTGGAAGTCGAGGACGTAACCTTTTGAATGGCATCGCATGGATCTCTGAATTCTGCCTCCTGGGGCTGAGGAAAAGGAGCCAGGTTGTTTGTGGTTGTGACGTGAGGAATTTGAGAGGAGAAAGCAGCAGTTTCCATTTCTAGTGTGTGGGAGTGAGACCTGGTAGAGCAATTCTTCAGGAACTTTAGCCCTGAAGTGAAAAGGCTAAAGCCAGCAGTGAAGAGGCTAAAGCCAGCCCTGCCCTTACTTCAGAAAGACATTTTCATTCCTTGCATGCCACATGAATTTTTAAACGCTGTTCCATTTACCATAGACCTCTAGGGCTAAGGTGGTGTGCTGCAGGGAACCGTTAACGGTTGATTTTTGTCTTTCGCATGTAAGTGAAGGTAGGCTGAGGCACGCGGCCGATGCAGTGTTTTCATATGCCTTGTATAAATGGACTTTGTGAAATGGTGACTAACGTGTGCCTTGAAAACTTTTCCCTATAAGCCTATTATGTTCCGGGGTGAGGTGCGCTTGAACGTAGAAGAGAAAAAAACGAGAGCCGCTCGTGAAAGAGAGACCCGCGGTGGAGGCGACGATCGTAGGGATATTCGTCGCAATGATAGAGGCCCCGGGGGTCCCCGTGGAATAGTGGGTGGTGGCATGATGCGAGACCGTGACGGAAGAGGACCCCCTCCGAGAGGTGGCATGGCACAGAAACTCGGCTCTGGACGAGGAACCGGGCAAATGGAAGGCCGTTTCACTGGACAGCGTCGCTGAAGTCGTCTCCACTGTGGGCAGACAGTCTTGGCAGTGGTACATTATCCATCGTGTTTGCATTCTTGTTAATTTTTTTGGCTTTGGAATGTGACACAGCCCTTCTGATCATTTCTTTGATGTGAAAGCATCCTTTGGTTTCCAGTTTAAATTGAGGTGGACATTCTTTCCCCAGTTTCACAACAGGAGTCACACTGTTAATTTATAAATGTAGACTTGGAGAATTGAGGACTGGAAAAAAAAAAAAAAAAAAAAAAAAAAAAAAAAAAAAAAGACCGGTTAACTATCTGCAACAAAAGTGAACTAAAGGACGTGCCCAGTAGAATTCAGGTCCTCTCGGTCAAAAACCCTCTGCTGCACATTTTGTGTCAGTGTTCTGTTTCTGCTTATTACTGTCGGAAACACAAATAGCGCAATTTGTGCAATTGGAGAAGCTTGCCTTTTTTTTTTTTCCTTCTTAGAACACTCGGCTCCAAACAAACTCGTGTTTACGCACTCATCAAAATGCACTAATGGGTACTCTGAACTCATTTATATCGACATCTGCAGGAGGCATCGGAGGAAAAAAAAAGCCTTCATCCTCTTATTCAGACAGAATAGCTTGTGAAATGATGCGGGCATCTGATCTGCTTGCTGTGACCAACATATATGTACACACACAAACCTTAATGAGACTACAAGTTTATTCCAGAAGGAATCCATTTAGCTGTAAACTAAACAGAACCCAGAGTTTCAAAGTCGTAGCCCTGAGTACGCAACAAGTTTGATAGCTCACGTCAGATTTTTCTATCTGCCCCTCTTCAGAACAGGGATGGCTGCTCAACACACTCCTCCTTCCTCTTTCCCCTTCGATAAGCATTGTACAGTGAAATTTGTCTTGACTGTATGTGAGTTCTCTGGTAATGTAACAAGCATGATGGTGCCTTCTATGAACACATCATTCCAGTCTCGCTGGTGATTTTGTACAGTATAGTGTACGATGTACTGTGCTGCAAAGCCAGTCGGCTGCAACGCATTTAAAGGAAATCATTGACAATTGTATTAAAAAAAATTGCAGTATCTTTCAATCAGTAAACGTTGCTAAAATGATCGCCCACCTTGCTCTTGAATTAACAAGTTCGCCTGGTTTTTTGCAGAGGGGGGGAAGGGAGGAAGAAGGCATCCAAGTAGTCTCCAGGTTGTCTCTTCTCTTTAATCAAAGTGAAAGAAAACAGAGCTGAAGTTTCTCTTGGGCGTGAATTTCAGGAGTCAGTCAGGAACAGTGAAGGCTTTTGGCCAGCTCGTAATCGGTAGAACTGAGCATCCTTTGTGAGGGTGAGCTTATCGAACGAGGATACTGCAATTTTCAGAGAACAAAACAGCAGCTCTTAAGGATTTGCATTTTCCAGTTGCGCTTTTTAAAAAACTCTTACTCGTTTTGCACATAACTCGCAGCTGAAGTTGACACGTATGTGGCTCCGGACCGAAGGACGGGAAGGAGAGGCCCTCTGCTTCGGCTCGACCGGCGGGTTTTCCCGGTGGGGAGGTCCGTTTCTGGATGACGGTCTGGAGCGCGTTCCCGTAAACCGCAGCTGCAGCAGACAGGACAGCTGGGCTCTGCCGGGGCAGGCAGCAAGCGCCCGGCTCCGGGTGGCAGGAGGAAGAGAGGGGGGGTGTCTGTGTGGGCGTCTGTGTGAAAGTGTGACCACTTGAAGCCGCTTCTGAGCGTGGAGGACCTCAGATAAAACAACTGCAATTCCCAGCAAGAGCAGATAGGGCATCAGAGCAGTCTGTCTCCGGATTATGCAAGCATTTGCTGTTTTCGAGTAGGTTGGAAGATTTTGCACATATTTTTCTGATACGTTAGGCGAAGTGAAGCGGCATCCGTCTGTTTTCTCCCAGACTCGAGGTCTTCTGTGTTGGATGGTAAGTCTTGCACTATTTTCATACCCTTTTTTTCCGGGGCACTTTTCTTCCAGTTGCCATTTTCGTATTTCACTTTTCCGTTGAAGGTCTGGCATTTTCAGCTGTTACCTGGAAATCTGTAGTACTTGAACCGCTCGCCACACAACGCCACTACTTAGGTTTGAAGCCTTCGGACAAATTGCTGCCGTCAGTTAGCAGTTTGCCGCCAGCGTGTTTTGTGTAGCCTCCCC
>VZTV01086826.1:0-12013 GCA_013400875.1 Anhinga rufa | reverse complement strand
TTGGGCCGTTACACCACCATGGCAACCAGAGTGTGTCTGCCAAATGCCAGGTGGTCCTTTCCAGTGGAAGCTGGTGGGGTTCTGAGTGGTCTACGAGGAATAACATAAGCTTTTGGCCAACATTGTTTTGGTTTATATTGTGGATAGCCTGGATTAACCTGGTGGTCCTTGAGAGCATTTCTGGGTTTGTGCTCACTTGTGCCTATTTGTGGTGCTGAGGAATGATTCTAGGGACTGTGGAAACCTGGGAGTGAAACATATTCCCAAACCCTCTTTTTTCGCAGTAAAACCCTCTCTGTCTGAAAGGGCGAGGGCTATGCCAGCTTTGGGCCGTACCATTATTTCCCTCCTTGTGGAGACCCTGTGGAGCGCTTGCAGACCCTTCTGCCTGACTTGGAGGCTGTGTGGCTAGGCTGATGGTGTAATTCTGGCTGTTTTTATGGCGATGGTTTGTGATCCAATTTAGTTCTTTGTTCACGCGCTGGGACTTGTCATCTCTAACAGCGATGTCACCTGCTGAACACCACAGGTGCTGCCACTAGGTGCCAGTGTGTCTCGGCAGGAGACTGCCAGGGCATTTTTTTAAATGAAAATTTCAAACACTTCGCTCCCACCCCCTTACTTTTTATATTAGCCTCTTGGAAATCAGAAATTAAAATCTGTTTCCTCCCTCAGGTTTTCTTTTTCCCTTTTATTTTTTCTTTTCTTCTTTATATTGCTTGAGCATTTGATGGCTGCTTTTTAAAGGCAGCCTGTAAGTTCATGAAAACAAACAAGCCAAAAAACAAACTATGCTATAATGAGATGGGGGGATGTTAATACATTTTGCAGAAAGGCTTTGCAGACTTCAGACACAGACAGGCAACAAGTATGGTAGCTATTTAATGGTAGCATGGACAGCATCCCATAAGTACCTCTGTTCTGCTCTAGCGCAGATGTGGGTTGCCAATAAGCAGCTGGTGCCAGACAATCAAGTCTGTAGACTCTATGTAATTCCATGCAAGTCTCTATGCTGTGTGATAAAGATATTTACAGCTGCTGCAGGGCCTCATGTCTGATGTGTCTTTCAGGAGGTTATTCACATAGGTCTGTCCTATGTCCTGGAGACCTCACTCACTTGCAGAACAATTAAGAGTCCCAAATGAAATGTGTATCATTATGGCATATACTGCATTATGCCTCAGGACATGTTGTCATGAAGACTGGACATCAGAACGTTGGTCCAACAAACGATGCCAATTTCTCTTTGTGTCCTGTTAGCACAGTGGGGTGTGATGTCATGCAGCTGTCTGGAGGTGACTCGGACTCAGCCTGGGCTTCCTGGCACTATGCCCCTGAAACCCATCACCCCTCAGGACGCATCAGCACCACAAAGCAGGTGATGAACCTCTGCTTGTCTTATTTCTCTTTCCTGTCAAGGGATTAACTTTAGCTGTGAGATACTAAGAAAATCAGTCCCTTCTTTTATAATAAAAACCTGACTCCAGGAGTCCTGGTCAGTATTGCTGGCTTTGGGGATTTCACCACAAAATTCAAGCAATTTTGTGTTTTCATTAAAAAAACAGCCTCCTAAAAAAGCAGCTCAGCTTTTCAATTATTTAGAGAGGTAAGGTTTTCATGACTGGGAGCTCTGGGATGTGAGCTCCAAAGTTGCCAGTGTTAGTGGCAAATTGTTAAAAACAAAATGCCATTTTTTCTTAAAAGAAAAACATATTATGATGATGCAAAGAAAGTTTAATAATTTGGGGATAGATGATTTGTGTTTTTTTAAATTCTTGTAACTGATCTAATGTTCCCCCTTACAACAGGAACCATAGGGATACAGTGGGAATAACTGTCCTCCATATCCTCTTCTAATTCCAGTATGATTTACCCTTCATCTAGATACTTGGTATTAATGACGCTAAAAATATAAATCAATGATTTTTTTGTTGTTGTTGATGTTGTGCAACTTTTAGCTTCTATATTGAACACTTACCAGATAAGGGCTTCTGGAAATGTTCAAATTAGCAAGCACAGGTATAATGATAGGGGGCCCTTTTTCTCTGGGCCCATGGCTTTGCATGACTGTGTAACCTCCTCACCTGCATCAGAAATTCCAGCATGAAGCAGCTGCTGCAGCCATTGCCTGCTGTTCATCCTTAGATCTTTGTTCAGGCATTTCTAACAAGGTCCTTACTTCACTGTCTGCCCCTTTTCCTCTTCAGCTAAAAGGATGTGAAGTGTGATCAATGCTTTCCTATTATTGTTGTCCTGCCCTCATGTTCTGAATGTGCTCTTTGCAAGGATAAACTGAACATCCTCACAGCCAAATACTTCCAGCTTCTCTCCTCTGTCTGATTCCCAGACCTTTTAAGTAGTGTCCGATGTGCCCCAAATCTGATGATCGCACAGCAGCTTCCCTCCTGCTTCCTGCTGCTCTTGGATCTGCACACTCCCCAGCCCTGAGACACTATGTTCTCCCTTTTCACGTGAGCTGCACTGCCCCTTAATACGAGTCTATTTGCACATCTCAGCCGTGTGCCCTTGTGCCTTGGCTGACCCGTTGTGTGGTCACCGGCTTGCATGAAGCAACAGGGAGAGGCTGGTTGCATCCGATGGCAGTCTGGGATACATGCAGCCTCCATGGGGTCTCAGTTTGCAATCAGATGCAACCTGATGTTGGCATTTCTAGATGGAGCCCACCCACTGCAGTGCAAGCCTTGGGAATTGATTACCCTTTACCAGGGCTATCAGGAATGCAAAGTCGTTACAATTCACTGTGAACTCTGTCTTGCCCATCCCTTACACAACATGACCCCCTTATCAGCCATGCTTGAGGCAGCTCACCACTGAGGGAAATACAGAGCACAGTTAAAACAAACGAGTGCTGAAGGCAGGAGCTTCCAGTCACAAAAGACCTTATTTATAAACTCAGCTCACCAAAACACCTTAAAAATGTCACCAGGCTCCACAAACACTGCTGCAGTGTGTCAACCCCGATTGTTTGTTGCAGGGAAAGCAAAGCTTTTCTCGTTTTCAGAGTGGTGCTGTTGGAGCCGTTGTAGGGTCGGGGCAGGCTTCATTAGCAATGTGGAGCACCAGGGAAGTCAAAAGGGATGAGGGGAGGCAGGAAGCCAGCAGGTGCAATGGTGCAGTTGGCTTGCAGTTGCATTAGAGCCCAACCACACTGTGGCTCCTGATCCCTTGTCTCATTTTCAGCAAAGGCAGATACTCTGGCTTTTATAATGTATTGATTAGCAGGGAAAATAATGTTCATGGCAATGCTGTCTGTAGGCTCTATCTGCGAAACTTTCCAGCCAAAACTAGGTCAGGTTTAAAAGCCTAACATGTGCACTGAAGTGCACAGGCAGTGAGAGAGATGACTTGTTCCCAGTAATGATATTTTAAACAAAAGGAAAGAGCCGGCATTCTGTTTGTTTAATGGCTGCAAGCTGATCAGATATTTCACTACAGCTGTGTTTTGCTTTTAGACGCTATCACAGTATTTACTTGCAGAGACAGGACAATGAGTTGCAGGCAGAGGCTGGCAGGGAGGACGCTCCAGCAAAAATAGCTAAATAGCATGATTTTTCTTGTTATAATTCTGATACATTGCAGTAGCCATTATCCACACACAAAATGAGAGATGCTACCCTGGCCTTACAGGCAGAGTAGCTAAGGTGAAGGAGACCATTATCTCTGTTTTGTGGACAGGGATCTGATACTAATAGAATAAATGACTTGTTACAGGTCTAAAGAAAGTCCTTTCCACAACTATGTATGAAACCAGTGCCATATTATTGCATCTTGTCTTCAGCACAAATGTCTTTTATTTAAAAGATAGGTTGGACAACTCATTTTTGCCACATGTCAGTTTGAGCAGCAGAGGTAGAGGTAATTGGTGCTGACAGCAGGTATATCCACTGGCAGTAGCAGGTCTCACTCACTTCCTTTCTGGGCTGTATACCCTTGTGAAGCAGCGTGCGCAGCACTACAGATATTCAGCCTGGCAATTTGAGTTCCTCTGAGACTATACTCTTCACTAGTGGCTCTTGCACTAATGTCTCAGTGAAACCCCTCTTCATCCCTGTTGGAGATGTGCAGTCAAAAGGCAAGATACCCTCAGTAGTCCCATGGGCACCTCTCGCCAATGGCCTGGGGAGAGAGAAACACTCTTCCAGGGGCCAACTCTTCCATCCCTGAGAAGGGTGTCTAAGGTAACATGGTTCTCTTGCTGGGGAATCTGCCTCTCCCTCTATTGTCTATAGAAATGGCTTAGACATTCAATTTTTAGATCTGTTCTACATTTTTTCTGGAAAAATGGGATCTGCTGTATTATTGGTCTCAAATCCTGCTGGGCTGCACCAAGACACTCAGCTGATTTTCTTTAGCAATAATATTAACATATAATACTCTCAAAGGACTACTGATAACAGAGTCGCCATACACATCAAGGATGCTGCACTGTTTCAGTAATTCATATTTGCTGAGTGCTTTAATGTTTTTGGAGACAAGGTCTGACAAAGAAGCAAAATATTGTGATAAAGTGAGACAAAGGGAATGGATTAGGATCTGGCTTGCTACAGCATTTTGCTCAAGTCTATTCAAGGTAGGCTTTAAGGGAGCCTGCATCACTACAATCTCTGAGTGCCTTCCAGTAGTGCGTTAAGAGATGCTACCAACATCTGCTACTTCTGAGTCATCCTTATTTTCCTCATTTCCCAGAGCTAGAAGAGTATGTGCTTTTTGAAAAGAAATATGCAGTTTTATATCCTATCTAGCATGTGCCTGGGGCCCTAAAATGCTTAGCAGTCTGCTTAAATAAATACTAAAACTCTTCACGTTGTTATGCTACTTTAGAGTGAATAGCAAAGATGGTTATTGCTGTGGTATGCCAGGTGGAAAGCCACAGCACAGAGACCTTGAAAATTCATCATACTTGCACGTAACATCAACATCAGAGTCAAAAACAGACCCCAAGTCTTGTAGTGCCTTGGTGTTGCTTGTTAGGGATGAGCTGAGAAAGCACATTTGGCAATCACAGAATCACAGAATGGCAGGGGTTGGAAGGGACCTCTAGAGATCATCTTGTCCAACCCCCCTGCATGAGCAGGTACACCTAGAGCAGGTACACACTGTACATGGTGTACAGGACCGTGTCCAGGCGGGTCTCCAGGGAAGGAGACTCCACAACCTCTCTGGGCAGCCTGGGCCACTGCTCTGGCACCCTCAAAGTGAATAAGTTTTTTCTCATATGTAAGTGGAACTTCCTGTGTTCCAACTTGTGCCCATTGCCCCTTGTCCTGTCATCGGGCACCACTGAAAAGAGTCCAGTCCCATCCTCCTGACACCCACCCTTCAGATATTTATAAGTACTGATGAGATCCCCCCTCAGTCTTCTTTTCTCCAGGCTGAAAAAACCCAGGTCTCTCAGCCTTTCCTCATAAGGGAGATGCTCCAGTCCCCTGATCATCTGGGTGGCTCTCTGCTGGACTTGCTTGAGCAGCTCCCTGTCCTTCTTAAGCTGGGTGGCCCAGAACTGGACACAGCACTCCAAATGCGGCCTCACCAGGGCAGAGTAGAGGGGCAGGATGACCTCCCTCGCCCTGCTGGCCACACTCCTTTTAATACAGCCCAGGATACCATTGGCCTTCTTGGCCACAAGGGCGCAGTGCTGGCTCAGGGTCACTTGCTGTCCACCAGCACTCCCAGGGCCTTCTCAGCAGAGCTGTCTTCCAGCAGGTCAGCCCCCAACCTGTACTGGTGCATACATGGCTTATACAGAGTTAAGACTGTTCACCAAAGTGTTGGTGGCAATGCCTTGTTTTCTGTGAGCCCAGATATGAAGATATGATGCTGGGATCATTGGAGAAGGTTTCCAGCCTTCCCTTCTTCACCGGAGACGTTATTGGGGTGCTTGCTGCACTGGTTTATACAGTCTAACTCTATCTGTGGGATGGAGCCATTTTCCTTACTGACATTAGTTTCTCTTGCACCAACCTGCAAATGAAGTCAGGGCTGGCAAAGCACTGAGCTGAGCCCCCATCAGAAAATGCTGATAGAAAATGCTTATTTTATTTGGTCTTTTTCTAAGCAAAGCCAGCAGTTTAACGCATTTTTGAATGTGCTGTTCATTTATCAAGCAGATCCATGAGATGGCTGAAATTTTTCAGGGAAGATGAAGGAGGCTCAGTATCTTATAAATTGGTCAGTTTAGAGCTCTCACTGTGAGCGATGTTTCTAAAATGCTAATATAATCTCTCATTTCTCAAAATTACACATAATTTATGTTGTGGTTTTTCCATTACTCTAACAGTTTAGGAAAACACTTTACAGTTAACTCTGGATGATAAGATTTAATGAGAGCTTTCACACATTTTTATCACACTCATCTGTTTTGAGTTGTAAATGCAACATTGACTTTTGATTTCTTTAGTGGTTGGACAGCTGGATGAGTAGTAGTTGAGAGTTTCAAATATACAGGAGTCATGAAATGGAGTTTCCCTGGATTAGTGGCTGAGATAATTTTCTGTTGTGGGACTATATTTCTCACTTAACCCATGGACATGTTTATATTATAGTAAAAAATAACTTTGCACCTGAGTTATAGCTCAGAATTCCATTGCCCACCTGCCACCTATGCCATAGGCATAATTTACAAAGTCATAAGAGGAGGTCTGCTTGGATCAACAGACTCTTGGGATAGGTTAGCATTTCTACAATGATTTCCTCTGAAATCTTCGTAATTTTTAGCTTCTCTGTGCTTCCATTTATTTTCTTATAAAAATACCTATGACTATTCTGTACTAGATACGAGAGCCTTACTTAACTGAGGTTTGCAAAACACTTTGCAATCTCAGGACAAAAGCATACAGTCTAAAGGCAGAATATACACATTTTTCCTTACTTCTATTGGACTTCTTAAATGCAAGACCGTGGACAGCAGGCAAAAGATTGAGGCTATCGAAAGTAGGTACCTCAACTAGTTAATTTTCTTTTTGAGAACCTGGCTACAAGCTGAAAGTAAACAAGAGTTTTCTAAACCAAAAGGATGCCCCAATGTTGGAAGATGTCATATGCAGGCTGGGGGGTCTGTTTCTGTTTCCATGAAAAAGTCACCTGATTGCTTTTCACCCCTTTTTTTTTCCTACGTTTCCCAGCTACGAAACCCGTGACCTTACAGAATAGTTGTTTGAGGTCCTTCAAAAAGAAGTGCCCATGCTGGACAGGTTGTCTCCCTTTGCTCCAAAAAGAATCCACGCCAAATGAGCTCAGAAGCACATTTCCTGTAAGTTCATAGTGATATATGTTATATCACAGGTAGGGAACGTGAAGGTTATGCAGCTGTAAAAATTCTCCTGTTCTGAACTACATCCTGGGCTACCCAGAGGCAAATACCTCCACAGCTGAAGGAAAAAGGGGATTCTTGTGTTCCCTGATTTCTCCCTCATAACTGATTTGAATGAGGACCAGGTTAAGACAATCTGGGGCACTCAGAGACCCACTGGGGACCAGCAGTGGCTCTGATGCTCTGCAGTGATCATGGCAGTGAACCCCCTTCCCATCGTAAAGTGGGAACAAGAGGTGCAGGGAGGTTTCACTGTACCCTTAACAGTGGCAGCAAGGAGAGTGGGAGCAAAAGGGAGGACAGGTTCCCTTGCATGGGCTGTCTTCACTACTGGTTTCAAGAGGAACCCTCTTTCCCTTCCTTTGTCCTTCCTACCTGGGAGCAGTGGCCCATGTGCTGAAGGACTGGTGTCAGTGGGGCACAAGAGCATTAAGCTGTGCTGCGAGGAACAGGGCACTGCACGCTGCTCCAGGCTCTCTGCGTACTCCAAACAGCATCCAAATGAGATTTTTCTTTTTCTAGACTTGGTAGAAAAGGCAAATCTCTTATTCTACACTCATCATGGTACTCTGATGCTGAGGACGATCATGTTGTACCCTGATTTACCCATGTTTGTTTGGCAGGATGAACGTCTGGAAATAACAAACCTTTAACTAGGGGTTCAGCTTCCCAGGTCCCACGATGAGACTGGGAACTTTNCCCCATCCCATTGTGATAGATGTTGTCTATTTTTTTTTTTTTGTTATATGGCATTTCTCCCTCTAGTATTAAATGTTGTAGCTCATGCACCTTTCAGAAAAAATTATAGGATCAGTCATCATGGGACTGGCCTTATAGATATTAAGATGCTAACTTGAAAATTCATATTCCTCAAGAGGCCCATTCCTTAATAGTGGGCTTAATAACAAATGAGGTCTGAAAATGGTATTCAGACAGTGTACTGTCTTCTACATCAGCTCTTAAAAAAAACCCCACATGATGTTTTAAAGTAATTGTAAAGTGATTCTCTTCTACCTCCTCCACCATATTACTCTAATATCTCTTGGGAAATACAGTATCAGCATTGCACTGCTACTTCTCCTCAGAGCCAGTGATGCAGGTGGCCTGGTTTGCCACCTCTGAGGCCAATAGTAAAATATCTTGCATGTCTGTGGGGGCAGGATCTTTAGAAGGTTGATGTAGGAAAGCAAAACTGAAAATTTGTCCCTAAAGCTTTGGTTTGGCAGTGAGACTCTCCAGCCCTTACTGCTTTCCTTGGATCATAACTCTGACTCCACCTCAGGTTCACTGCTATGCCTGCTAATTTTCCTCTGTCTGTTTAAAGAGGATGCACTGATACAGATTATTACTGCATTATAGTCCAAATGAGAGGCAAATCACTGACCTCTATGCATGAGAACGAATCCCTTAGGTGATACATCTGTTTTGTAGCAGCGGCTATCTAGGAGCACTCTGATGACATATTCATTGCCCTGAGAGAGGCAGGGCGCTACTGAATGAAAGGCAGCTCCTCCTTTTCTGAGTGCTGCAGATCTCAGCAGGCACAAATTAGGATGTCTTGGACAGACCCACTCCCTGTTTACACCAGCTGCATGTGAAGATAATACATTAAGGACATTTCTTGAGCAGGATACAATGGGTTGCCTCACATCCTGACAGACAGGAGGAGGGAAAGCAGCAACCTATTTAGGTTGCAACAGTATGGATTTCCTCACATGCTGTCCTCACTTGTTATTGAACCCACCTTCTCTCCTGGGGAGCAGCAGCCTCTCCTGGGTTTGGTCTAACTGATAGCTAAGCTAGCATAAACCAATGTGATCACATCTGACAGCACCTTAGTAAGAATAAGACCCTGGCAGCACAAAGGCAAAAGCAGCTGAATCTACTCAACTTTGAATTTATCCAGGTCAGAAGGTTTCTGGAGTCTGTCAGGCATTGTTTGTGCCTCTTTTACATGCCTCATTTCTCTTACTCATGGCCAGGACAGGTATGATGTGGTGCATTTGCAGGGCAGACCTCTGGGACCATCTGTCCCTCTGGTTCCTGGGAGCTGCGGTCAGGCAGCAGGCAATGGAGCAGGTTATGGTTTGTGCTATATGACAGTTGCACCAAGCAAAACTCAGGCACAGGCTAGTAAATCATATTTCAAGGTGACCAAAATAAAACTTTTCGGTCCCCCAAGGATCTGTGTCACTATTGGTTTTAATGAATAGTCTAAAAGGGGATTGTAGGCAGCAAATGTGACAGTGGAATAAAATGATTAAGAGCAATAAAAGCTGGAGGAGAAATGACAAAATCAAGAGGGACCTAATAAAGCTGGATAAATGGGCAATGCAACAGCAAATGAAATACAGCGTTGCAAGAGAATTTTTGCCAGAAAGAATGAGGAATGCATTCTTGAGTTCTGCATTTTGCTCTGAAGAGATCTGGGCTCTTGACAGATGGCTTAAAGAGAGCTGCTACTCAAAGCCTAGATGCGACAAATAATGAAGTATAATGCAGGTCATGCAGTCTACCTAGACAAGACAGAGAAGGGTGGTAGGAAGGGAAAAGGAAGACATCAGGACTGTAGTGTTTGCCCACGGTCACTCATAATACCAAATGCAGAGCAGAGGACTTGAGAATGCCATGCCTAGGGCCAGACTCCCAACTACATGGATAAATCCCCAGAGGCCAGGCTATTAACTGAGAGAGAAGCACCTCCAGAAGACCATAGCATCATACAGATGGCCAAGACAGGGGGAATGAATCACTCTTTGTCTAGCTCTGTTAGTTAGAGAAAGAGCTTAGATGGGTTGCTTAGGCCATATGGTCAATTTTTAAGTGGCTGGAATTAGTAAAATGACTTACACACTCTGTTATTTTTTCCTCTGAACCATTTTTTTTTCAGCCACAGCTGAGACTAAGGGACTGTTCCTGAATGGCAAGTCCTTTTGTTTTTTCCTGAGAACTGGCAGCTGTGGATAAAAAAATGCCGTCAGAGGAACCAAATGAAATGAATAGTGATAAAAGCTCTATGCACTCAGACCGCCCTTGGAGCACAGGCGGACAGTGGACACTGGTGAGGGCGTATGGGATCTTGTCCTGGCCCTCTGACATTTCGGCCCTTACACCAGGGCAGTGGGTACAGCGTGAGTCCCATGCAGGACTGGGGCTGTCACTTGGAGGTGTCTGCTGGTGTGGAGAAGCCCAGTCCCTCCGCCATGGCAGGCTGAGCTCCCGGCTGTAAACCACTAGCAGGTTTTATGTAGTGTTTCAAATGTTCCTGCACACTGCCAGGCCTGGCCTTGAGGAGCCCCAGGGCAGGACACTGAGGACCTGCATGGTCAGCACGTTTGTTTCACTGCCAGCCTGTGGCACCATACGTTTCCCTTGGGCTTGGACTTCTGCCCTCTTCTACTTTGAGGCAGGCCTACTGAGCCCTAATGTGTCCATAAATGGTTCCTTTTTATATCTCATCAGTAAAAATAGGGCATTCTTCAGCTTTGTTTGTGGGACGGTGATAGATGCAAGTGTTGGTTGTTTGCATAGAGATTTCACAGACTGCAAAACACTGTCACCTGTTCCATAAAATGGAAAAAGAAGCGCCAGGCTGCCAAGTGCCTACTAAACACCAGCTGGTAAGTGTCACAGCATCAAGCTGTCTGACTATTGACTGGGCTCACAAGCTGAGGCAAACCTGAGGATAATCAGATAGCCTAACGGTGACATGCAGCTTTGGAAGGTGGGTTCAGAGCTTGGTCTCCTTGCAGGCTCCCCTGTGGTTCGAGTGCAAGCACTTAATGCAAATGCTGTTGGTCCTTCCCCACCGCGTGGTACACAGGCTGGGAAAGCTGGTCCTAGCTGCCACAGAGCCTGTCTTGCAGAGGCCACTGCTGTGGAGTAAAACCAGACCTTGGAGCAGCTTGTCCTGGGAAAACCCTCAGTAAATGCAGTAGGTATCTTCAAGTTGAAGGCAATATGATGCTGGACTGCATTTCTACCCCTCTTCCTCCCACTCTGCCTTCAATGGGAGAAGTAAACCACTGTGGTATCAGGACATGAAGGACTTTTTTTACTGTAGACTGTGGCTAAAGGGAGAGACAGTAATGGTCTGAAAATACCAAACCGTAGCTCTACAGAGGGACAAAGTAATCTGTGTGCATTGCAGGCTTGTGTGGCAGCAAGGGATACTGGCCTTATACTTCCCAGGGAAGGATTTAAACACTGAATATGTTGATGCACTGGAAGATTTGCCTGGAGAGGTTCAAGAGCCTTAAGAATTGGAGGTTTTAAGAATAAACAGGTATCTGCTTAAAATGTATAAAACTGATGATTAATTCAGACAGGGCAGTGATGGAATAGATGTCCTCTCTATCTACATTCCTATCCTCTCTATCTACATTCCTGCCCTATGTTCTGTGATTCCTGTTGCATCAGGAGGTGAGGAAGCTCTCAAAGTCTCAGCACCACCAGCTTTGTGTTTGTTTTCTTTGATCATGGTGGTTGCTTCTTTGTCTAGTGTTATAAAATCAGTATGATATTAGAGGGTGAGTGCTATGGGGTGAGTAAAAGGATCATTATCACATAATTTTTAGTGTTCTTTCTGCAATGATGTAAGGTAAGTTCAGGTGATAAGCAGAACCCATGGCATATTATGCTTGTGAAGGCACATATTTTCATCACGTCAGATAAGCAAATGTT
>VZTV01086817.1:42989-53130 GCA_013400875.1 Anhinga rufa | reverse complement strand
GTTTGCACAACCTGGATAGAAAGTGTATCAGCAAAACCACTTATTAAGATTAAAGAACCAGCTGTAAACTTGTCATTTAGGAACGAGCAGTAAGTAGTACCAAGGTTGTGGCTCAAACAGGAACGACATCGCGATCTGAAGTTTAACTTTTGAATATGTTAGTCAACAGAAAGTGTGTTGTAATTTGAAAACAGGTATACATCTTCAAGGCTGTGAGTAGAGGTTCCTTTGAAATAAGGTCCTTGAGAAGTTTTGAAGTATGCCCCTTCCCATTCCAGATTACCCAGTGCTCAAATTTTAGTTAAAAGCATAGTAGACAGAGAGGGTCATTTTGCTCCTTATCATTGCNATCATTGCTTAACATTGAAGTTAATAACCATCAGTATCCAATACTAAGATGAAACTGCAGTCAAATTAAAAACAAAACAAAACAAAAAAACAACAAAACACAACTTTTTTCTTTTCTTTGTAAAGCAGGGTTTTTAATTTCTATAATTTCTTTACTGTTGCTGGTTTAAGATCACTTTTACAGGCCTGGTGGCTGCTGTTGACATGTCCCTGCACTTAACAGCTGCTTCTACTTTGCAGGCGTTCCCGTGGATAAACTGTTGCATTACGACCCCCTAAATGAAAAAGTGTGCGCTACTGTGCACTAAGTTGCCATCCATGAACTGGGAAGTTAGCATGTTCACTCTTTCCCAGTTGCAAAGCAAAACGTCATCTTGAAGCACCACAGTTTTTTTTCTTAGTATTTACTTCGTTACTTGAGCTCACGTCTCTGGAAGGGGCTTTGGGGGTGTAAACGGTGGTTTTGTGGCAGTAACTCAGATTGCACGGACAGCTATTTTGCAAATGAGTGAGCCCCTTCTCATAGGGGTCGCTTCCTCTGCGTGTGGTCGTGTGTCCAAGCAGCATCGTTGTTAATGCTCTGTAACTGTGATGGACGTCTCCTCATCCTCGTTCAGGTGTGTGCTGGTCCTTCCTCACTGCCGAGCAATCTTGCCTGAAGTCGTCAAAACCAAAGCGAAAGTTGCTAAAAGGGCCCAAGTGCTCTTTAGGACTTCTGGGAAGTGATATCCCATGATACAAAGGAGGGGAGAATGGGTTTCTGTGTGTAGAAAATCTGTTTTTCCTTGCTCCTTTCCTGCCCTTTTCAAAAGTAGTTTGAAATAGTATCAAGTGTTCAAGGGTTGGATGGGCTTAAATGACCTCATGCGCTAACAGGTTGTTCTGTAGAGGAGTGTTGTGATTGTGCCCGTATTGTCTCAAGGTGCAGCTTTCGTTGTCTGGAGTTATGTTGGGGAAGAATAATTTTTGTGCTACTAGCAGAGACTTTGGTCCCGCCAGGTCCCATATTTAGTTACTGGCACAAATGAGAACTTTGTGTTCTTGCCATTTAATTGTTCTTACAGATTCCAAAATCTGTTTCTCTAGTGAATATATTTTTCAGTGACATTTAGTGGTCTGAAGTCATTGATAAACACATACGCAAGCTTTAGCTGGAGCCATTGTGGTTGAGTCTGCAGCTTTGTAGTCTTCTTCCTCTCAGGTTACTCGCGTGGTTGTACCCTTTAAGTGAACTAAATGGCGTGTGCTGCTTGACGAATGTTGTTCTGCCTTATGTTTCGAGAAAGAATGGGCTTTGGAAAATTCTTCTACTTTGGAAGGGGTTACTTACATCTGATGAAGGCTGTAGAGCCTTATTAAACTTCGAAGTGTTTTAAAGTATGATTGTAGGGAATCTCTTGACTTACGTGACAGAATTGTGTGGCTTTTGACACAATGCAGCTCTGCTTAGACTAGTCTCTTCATATTTAGTGTGATTTTATTTTCACAGAACATCATCTCCTTCCACCTTTTTCCCTGCTGTGTTGTTGTCATGCATACGTAAAAAGACTATCAAACACTTGCTGCCTTGGTGTTTTCTAACTTGCTACCTTAGATTAGAGATATAAAACTCTCTCTCTTTTTTTTAAAATTTACAGATTCCCTAACATTTTTTCCAGTGAGGGTATGGGCTCCAGTGTGTCAATCTTAAGCTTATTTACCATAGGCATCCTTTTATTAATTAATTTTTACATATCTTTTTTAAGTAATCCAAAAGCTGCAGGCTCACACCTCCCCTTGAGGATGTTCTGTTTCACCCTTGTGAGGGGGGACGCACTCCTACCTATTTCTGGGTCTGGCTAGGATTTTAGAAATGCTTATGCCAGCACTCATTTGTGTTGTTGTGGCCCTGTGGGGACCCAAAACTAGAATATTTTGAGATTTTGTGGGTCAGGACTGTTGGTGTAGATCCTAGTATTCTCAAACACTTCTAAGTAGGCTCTGCAAACACTATTTCCATTTCTCATTGTGCTTTTGTGTTAGGAGCAGACAGTAGCGTACATCTTATTCAGTCCTATTGCAAAGAGAATTTTTGCAGATCAAATACAAATTATTTTAAATCCTTAACTTGCAATTAGTGTCTTTGAATTGGAATTAGAATTGGAGAAGCTAGGAAAGTATTTGCACCCTATGCAAGTGATACAACATACTGTTGCTTAACAGGATATTGCTAGTGAATAACCTCCCAGATAAAGGTTTTTGTCAGACAAGGTTGCACTGCCTAGGAAGCTGAATTGTATTTTTTAGCAGTTGTACTATCTAAGTGCTGCTGAATTTTGAAATCTTGTCTTTATAAACATATTCTAGATAAAATGGATACTGCCGTCTTCAAAACAGAATACACAAACTGATGCATCTGTTCTGGAGATTAATGCCAAACATATTCTTAAAGCGGCAGAATTCTGACCTACGTTAGGACTAGGTTAGGAAAGGCTGAGAAAAGTAGTAGGAGCCCTGAATATCTGTCAGGGGAAGACTGTGGGGCAGGGAACTTCACTTTTTTGTAGCAATCTTGCCAGAAAGAAAATAATAAAAGATGCTCACAATTATGTAGAGATATTGAACAAGCCATAGAAGAGAGCCATCCTAAAGCAGTCACTGGGCGCATAACAAGCTGTAAAAACCGAACAGCTGGAGAATACCCTTTAGCACTTTTTCTGCCTTCAGAGGCGTGGTAGTTATAGCTATCCTGCTTTAAGGAATGGTTCATGAACTGTATGATGGAAGAATTTAATCTTTGTATCAGTACAATAATGTGGCATTTCCATGCCCGTTTCTTAGTGCAGAATTGCATTTCTTAGTCTGGAAGAGAATCTGCAAGTGAAGTCACAGATTTTTGCTGTTCATGTTATACGGAATTAACACCACAAACTGGGCCTCTGGGAGGAGGAATTTGTTTTATTTACCTTTTCAAACTGAGACTGCTGCTAGAAGAATATAGTAAAATTTTTGTTTTTTTAAAGAAAGTTCCTTAGAAATAAATTACATTTGCATTAAAAATGTTAAAGTAAAAATTACTTTTCCGAACAATTGCAGGCATTTTCACTGCTTCTCCTTCAGCTTCTTACTACTTAAGAATACAAAATACCTTTATAAGCACATAGTAATTTTGAAAGCATTTAAGAATGTGCTGTTTGACTGGGACTTTATGAGTACTGTGGTTTTGTTTTTGTTTTGGTTTTTTTTACTGTCCATTTAGGAACCTGTTGGTGAAATGTCCTTGCAGATGCCGAAGGAAGACTGTTAACAGTGAATGAGGTGAATTATTGGAAGGATGAACAAAATGGGTTAGAACAAAACATATGCTCTGCTTTGCTACAGGTGAGCATATGCTGCCTATCTGAAGTGCTGGAAAGGATAGCTTTTAAATCATGCATGTTTTAGGAAAATATTTATAATATGTCTTCTGATGTTGGCCTGTTCCTGTCTCTCATTAGCTGGTAGGGAATTGCATCTCTGATGTTAAGACTCTAGGATCATATTTCTATTACTGAGGCAGGTAGTGGGTGAATAAACTTCATTCACGCTGTTCAAAACTTGGCAGCTAATCCTGGCAAAGCAGCAGTGCTCCCCTGCTGTCCTCCAGAGATCCAGATTGCTTTTCCAAGCCCACGTTCCTGCTCTCCGGGGTGGAAGTGGCTGGCACTGCCTGGGGAGGGGGAGGGGGGAGCAGCTTTCCGAAGAGGGGCTCCATTACCGATTATAGGCTGGGATGCGTTGTTTCCAGGGCTGGCAGCATGGTTACAAGAGCCCTGATGAATAAGGAGTGAATGATGTTAAATGAGGATGGGTGAGCAAGTGATAAAAAAAATCTAGGCTTGACCTCTGATTTCTTTGCTGGTGTCTTTTTCTTGCCTTTGATTTCTCACCTTCTGATTCCTTCTCGTTCCTGTGTGAATTCTCAGTGCATTACCATGGACACACGCTACTGTCTTTGAACTCTGGGCTTAAACTGATTTGCAAGGTAGAAAATTAATTAAGAGTTCATGATACTAACATTTTGACCCACACTTCTGTAATACAGATTGCTATTCTGCCTTTGCACTAGTCTCAGTTAGTTGAATAACTAACTAAGCAAAGATATTGAGAGCCAAGACTGCCCTTACAAGGAATGTGGTAAAGAGGAGAAGCATAAGCAACAGTGTGTAGGATGAGTTCTGCCATAGCATGGAGTTTTTCATCCTGTGTCTCGTCTGGACATTGCTAAAGAACTAGGAACAAATAACAAAAGCTCTTCAGCCATGTAAGTTAAGGAGTGGAAATTGGCACCAGTATGCAGTGGAAACAAGCTGAGAAATCCAGTAGTTCTTAGACTAAATGAGGATCTTTTCTTGCTGTCCAGAAAGGATGGTGGTACTGAATGTGGAACGATGGAGAATGGTTGAGGAACAAAGAAGGAGGTATGAGTTTCTGTATCTGAGGTAAGAGTATTAAGACCTAAGTTTTCTCTTAGCTTACACATTGGAAAGGGATGCAAGACTGACTCTGACATGGCAACTGCTGGATGTCAGTAGCCCATTGGGTATGAAGAAGAGCTGGGGAGTAAGTACAAGAATTGTGCCCTGAGTTACCTTCTTTCAGCACAGTTCTTGTTACATGCATGGAGTAGATACCCTGGCAAGGATGGGCCTTAAGGTGATAATGTGACTAAATGGATCCCTGGGCTGCGTTCTGTGAACTATGCATGCATGATTAGCAGCTTGAAGGGAACTGGGGAAAAATACAGAATATGGGGAAGCTGAAGGATGAATAAGAATGAACAGGAGGACTCTAGGATTTGATGGCATGTGAAGAAAGGTTTGTCTAGCTTTTCTAAAGCTTCTCTAGCTTTAATCTGGGGAAGTAATCTTGCATCTTGCAGATTTTGTACATGCGGAGAGAGACTAGCAAGAGATTATAATGGTGACATGTTTGCTTTGAGAGGACTGGAGCATAGAGAAAAGGTTGAGGCAAGTTTTGCTGGTAAGCAGTGCTTTGAAGTATTTGGCAGGGAGTAGAGTGCCAGGATTGTTGGNGTTTTTTTAAGAGATGCTAAAGGTTGAGAAGGTAAATCATGCTCTCTCCTGTGGAGTCCTAGAGCTGTAGGTGCCGTCAAGAGATGATGGTAGACTTCTAGGAGAAGGGATGGGCATGGAGTGTGAAAGGTCCACATACGGCTCGCCTTCTGTGCTTCTGGTAGTGGGATGGGCCTGTAGTGAAACTTAGCAGGGTGGACTTTAAATAGGTGAGATTCAAAAGGGATGTGACAGAGCATGGAGCAAAGCAGTGAGTGGGTACGCACACGAAGCGGATGAGAGGTGAGAGAGGTTTGAAAAGAAAGGAAAACTAATAAAACTTAAATTTGTACAGAATGCTGAGAAAAGGGACATGAGAAGCTTGTAATAGTGATTAGTATATGGTGAAGAAGAAGTGAGAGTGATGTGGTCTTCTATGCTAGAACTATGCCGTGGTTTGTCCTGAGCCATATTTGGTCCTCTGTGAGTCATGCTCAGATAAGAGATGGGACAGTTGCTGCTCTTGAAAAACTATCTAAACTTGCATGCACTGTTTCTGAAGCAGCTTCTCCACAGGGCAGCAAACGCTGTTGGTATGTCCTCAAACCTATCTTAATTTTTCCCCCTTTCAGGGGGGGTTGTTAGAGTGCATCTAAGTGAAAAACAGCAAGCTTGGTATGGCAGCAGTATGCAGAACTAAATCCTGTCATATGAGTGAAGAACATAACTTCCTAAATAAAGCTTCTGCTCATATGTATGTGGTGCATTGTTTGTTTAGATTGTTTGGAGTACTCTAACCTTGGGCTTCTTGTGATTGTGATGTGGTGTGAAAATATAGCTCATATTAATAAATCAAAACAAAACCCTTCCAAACAATTTGTCTTACCATCTGCACTGGTGTGGAAAGCTGGAGAAGATGAAAACTTGGGAGTTTTCAAGCAATCTGCTTCTAAAAATACACTTTAAAATGGACTATGCAAAGGACAAAGTCCATGTCAGAGGTCTTACTTGAGCAGGTCCATGGTAGAGGTCTTTTCCCTAATTTAAAGAGGACTCTATGGTTTCAGTATCTGTCATGCAGTAATGATTACAGATTAGTAGGTGCTATGGTATGTAGGGGAATGTTCTGAAGGAATGGTCCGGTGCCCAGCTTTATAGAGGGTGAATAAGTACTGGGTGTCTGTCTTTTGTCTTCCCTTGGAGCCATAGCACTGATATAGTGCATCAAATTTTCGTAGATGATCTGAGATAAGATTAGTTTCTGATGTATGATGACAGTTTTTATATGCTTCACCTGTGCGAGAGAGTAAGCAGGCAGCATAAATGTCTTATTTCTTCAGTGCTGACAATCTTCCATATACATGTGGATGTTTTTATATAGAGGGTTCTGTTTACTTGAAAGAATCTAAGCTGTAAATCACTAAATTAAAACTCTTGATATGAAGATGTATTAAAGCAGGTAAGAGTTCTAGAGCAAGGAGGAGTATCAAATAGTCCGATACCTTACACTCTTCATTTGAATTTGTTGTTCTGTAGAACAATATTTGCAAGTGTTTCCCTTGAACAGTGGATTAGAAGACAGGAAAAAATTATAATAACCTCTAACTAATTCAGAGTTAATCTTCATGTAGCTGAATTTCTCTTCCCCTTTGTTTTTGAGGGTAGAGAAGGAAGCTTTGGATTGTTCTGAAATGTGATGCTTTTAGTACTATGCAGTCAGGGGTACCTGATAAAAGCTAGTTGCCTTTGTTATATCTAGGCACAGATGTGCAGTGGAAGAGAATTAAGAAGAGAGAGAATTTATTATATGTGATGCTCCTTAAGTGGCATTTTTAGTATAACGTCTTATCTCTGGTCCTTTGATGTGGACCAGGTCTAAAAGGACATTGAAGGGAAAAGCCAAGGTGTTGTTGGCATTCTCAGCCCAGCCCTGTAGGGCCTCTTAGAATAATCACTGGTGCCCGAGTCATGGTTATCCCTCATGGTGATTGTATAGGTGGGACTATTTCTGTCACGTTTTGATATTTCATTATGAAGTTACTTCCAGATGGGTTGCAGGCAGAGGAACTAGGATTGGTATTTCTCATATAAAGAGACCTTACCTTTCTTGATTAAAGCTAATTAGTAGTGCTTTGGAAATCAGTTCTGTGCCCTTCATAAAGTCACAATTAGAGATTTGACAGAGAGAATTAAAAGTTCAAGTAAAGCAGATCCAAAAGTTAGCTACTCGGGCATGCACGTCGCAAAGTTGCAGCAGGATTTACTTTTTTGCTCTAGTATTGCAAAGGAGAGGTCTTATGCATAAATAGTTGCATCAGTGTGCTAGTCTGTTAGGTTAATATACTACTTTTGTAGTCCGTATCATAGAATCCCGTGCTGAAATTTTGTCATCAACTTGAATTTTGTGGCAAATTTTGTAATATGAAGTGTTTGCCTGCTCCCTTTCCCCAGCCTATTTGCCCAAACCACGTTTCTGAAATTGTAGTACGAGATTTTAAGCTGCCGCTTGGATTGAAGAGATTTCTAGAAGGAAATTGACAAAGCCAGAGCTTCGGGTTTGCACAATTAAACATTAAAACAATCTTTTAACTTTCAAAATATGACTTAATGGCTTTTTTGGGCCTGACTCATCCCCTTGCTTCAGTCACCCATGCAAAACTGTTAATCTGTATTGCTTTTTTTTTTATCTCCTATAATAAGTATTCTGTCCATAAAGATAGCCTGTGTAAACTTAATACTGCTTCCAGGTAATGGTGATCTCCTGTTATCTTATTAAATAGTTTGGATTCTGTCCTGTCTGCCAGTTCAGCACTGGTAAGGCTTGGAGCATGGGAATCCATCTTCAGCACCATGTTGGACATTCAGCCACAGGGGTCACTGCATGACATCCAAATTCCCTGTGACTTCCTTCCTCTTGTAGCTCTCAGTCCTAGCACCAAATTTTTGCAAACAGCAACAACTGTGTTTTCACAGTACAGCTGAACTGAGTTCTCTCTGGTTTATCTGTACAGGAAACCTGCTGTAGCGATTTGCCCAAAGCTGTCCTGGTGGTCTTTGGAAGAAAAGTAAAATTTTAGGGTCTCCTAACCGTTGTCGGGTTTGTGCTGGCGCTTCAGACTCTGCCAGTGAGTGAGTGGTGCAGCTGTTGCAAATTTTAGCCAGTAGTTGTGAAGTAATCCAGCACCTGGAACACTGAATGTTTTGAGCTGGGATTAAAAAACCTGAACAATGTAGAACTGGCTGTTATCTCTGTATGTTCTGGGGTGAGTTGCTTACCCACTTTTTGTAGAGAAGATCGATGAAGGAGCTCTGTAGACAGCTGTTTGGTTCAGCTGTATTAGCAGTACTCTTTAGCCAATTTCAGGTTTGCATAGAATTGTTTGACAAGTAACTTTCCAACTTGCAGTCAAATAAGGAGATCTTATAGGCAGAAACCTCTGTAAATTTTAAACCCTTATTTCTTTTGTCTATCCAATTTATGTACTGAGGCAGGTCTTGTAGAAAAATATTTTAATGAAATTTTACAGGTTATCTTCAGCTCAGACTGTTCTTAATTTTGAAACCATGGGTTTTTCCTTACAGTAAAATCCATTTTGATATGGATCTAGCAACTATCCTGTCATGAAGTCTTTTGCATCTCGGTAGTCTGTGTGCTAAATCTATGGACAACTAGAAGAAAAAAAAACCCTCAAACAAACAAAAAAAACCCTTTTACTACTGATCGTGATTCTTTAAGCTTCTTACACTGGCTAGTTCATCTGTTCAGTTGTAATTTTTTCTTATTGAATGAAAATTCAAACTCAAAATGAGTTTGAGAACCGTCTGTACTCAGCATTCTGCGTGGGAAGTAGGAGAGATGGGGACGTTGCTCAGAGTTCAGTGCACCCCAGCAAGTATTGCTGCTTGTACTTTTGGAGTGTGGGAAGCAGAATGATAACCCACAGGGAGGGGAGTCTAAAGATATCCTCTGAACTCGAAGACACAAGGACCCCCACAGAGAACAGTGCCAAAACATCAGACTCCCTACAGCAGTCGCCTGAACTAGCTACTGAAGTGTTATCGGAGACAAACTCCGTACCCAGAGAAATCAGAAGAGGCAGCTCATGGACTGAATGTTAAAGATTCAAATAGTTTTAGGAGCAAAACTCCAGCCTGCGCCTCCATTCAGCAAATGCCGGTCTGGGGCAAAAGCACTCAGCTATACTTCATTCCTTAGCGCACCCAAAGTATGTGCATTTAGCATGCGCACACCCCTTGGTGTATTATTGCTTGTGCTTTCCACACGCGCACCCCGACTTCCCTCATGATCATTCTGTCCTGCTCTTAGAGCACTGGGACTCCAAGTAGGTGAGGCTGCTGAAAAGGAGGGGGAGGAAAGGAGAAATTTTAATGCCACCAGACAGAAGGCAGTGTGGGAAGCTAACTGGCCTGCAGTTATTTACCGTGGCAAATTCTGAATCTTTATTGTTGAAACTCTTCATCATACATTCTGAATAAATATCATTCAGTCAGGAGGATGATAAGAAATCAATGTTGTGCCCTAACCACTTATCCATCCCTTCCCTGGCAATGGGGCAGCCGTGGCAGTGCACCAGCAGGGCTTGTGCTGCAGCACCCGGTGTTAATTTTATCCTTTGGAGGAAGGGATGTAAGTGCTTTATGTACCTGCAGCACTCTCCAAATGAAACCCTTTGCCATGCTGCAGGTGTTGGGGAACAACTGACAAAGCAAGGAGGAGTTAAATGTATCTGAGCTCTGAT